>BSBK01013843.1:0-65687 GCA_027943335.1 Chamaecyparis obtusa | reverse complement strand
GTACGTACGTACGTACGTACGTACGTACGTACGTACATACATACATACATACATACATACATACATACATACATACATACATACATACATACATACATACATACATACATACATACATACATATATATATATATATATATATATATATATATATATATATATATATATATATATATAGACACACACACACACACACATATACGAGTGGTCCCACAATAGTGTGTCCCACTTTTTTAGACATGTCAATTTTTACTGAAATAACATATTTTTAATAAAATGTGATGATTTAATCCTTTAGAGGTTTCATTTGAAGGAAATTAATTACAAATGGTTAGCTCAAAGCATGTTAGATTAAAAAAATATTGATAGAAACATCAATACTCCCTCATTTACACCTACAATGGAGTCTTCTTCGCACCTATTAAAATGCAGAAAAAAAAATCACTTCGACTTTATGTTTTGACAAATGAAATGAATCCATTTGAAAAACCTATCTATGTAGTATGATGCTATTCAGAAAAATATTTCTAATAATATAATTTTAATACTTTTAAATATTACTTTAACTAAACATAGCTTGTTTGGTCATTCAACAACCCGTCTCTTCAAGACTTTGGCAAAAAATAGTAAACTACCAAAAAAAAATTATGAAAAATATGTAGAAAAAGAGTATTTGTGTTACCTTTCTATTAAAAAAATAAAAAAAAGAATTTCGATATACACAGATCAAGTTAGAGAGATCCAAGTGACCTTATGTCTAAATTATAGTTACTGTCACTTTAGAACTTAATAAACTATGAAATATTGACCTAAAATGAATGAAACCAATTGCGTCCTTTAGATATTGAAGTTTCAAATATAATCTCAAAATAATTACATCATTATCATATTTTTTAAAAAATTATGTTGATCCAAGTGACAGTAACTCTTTAAAAACATATTTTTTCACACAAACCACTTTTTGAAGGAGAAGGAAAAATAAATTTTAATTTGTTTTAGAAAAATATATTTAGAAACTAGAAATAAAATTTTAAAAGACTCTAGTTTACATCATCTTCAAATTCCTAATAGTTTTTGTGGCAACAAGTGTTCGAAAGTGAAGTTGGCCAAAAAGTGGGACACGCTATGGTGGGACCATGCATACATATACATATACATATACATGTGTGTGTGTGTGTGTGTGTGTGAGAGAGAGAGAGAGAGGAGAGAGAGAGAGAGGAGAGAGGAGAGAGAGAGAGAGAGAGATCTTATAGTGCATCGAAATTGGATTATATTTTTTTATTGCAAATTACCCATTTTTATCATGATTTTGAGTTACTTAAAATAAAAATGACTAAATGTACTACTAATTTACATCAATTAAAAATTAAATTGAATAAATATACTAATAATTGACATAAAATAGTGAATAAATATGACTAAATATATGACTAGTTGATAAAAAATAATAATTAAAATGACTAAATATACTACTAATTGACATCAATTAATGATTACACTAACTAAATAAAAATAAAAATAACCAATAAATGACTAAAGTAAGTTTAGTCATAAATTTGGTTACATTAGAAATATTTGTAAATGAACTATTAATGATCACATGGCAAAGATTACTCATTTATAGGAAATTTTTAGTACTTTTAGTCATTTATTGCTTTTTTTCTACTAGTAGTGCCAACAAAAATAGGAAAGGAAATAAAGAGCTCTTTGACACATTCACTAATCAACCCACTAGAGAGGTTCAAATTATAGCCAAAAAATAGCATTTTGTAGAAGGCATAGACGAACCTCACCATTCCTCTCAGGTTGAGAAACTACACCCTGAAAAAGGTTTTCTATGCTATAGACATCACAAAAAATCTCTTCTTTATAAGTTAATTTTTGAATCGTAAGATTAGATGGAGATTTATGTCAAAGAAGGCATCAAATCATGTTTGATCTCAAGAGAAGGTGTGATAATTCTAGAGCTTTTATGAAGGATGTTTAATTTGAACTAGATGTAGTCTCACCTTCTATAGTTTGTCTATCTTCCTTGGGGGGTTGAATTTAATAAACTCTAACATTGACAATATGAATACCTTTGTGTCAAGTCTCTACATCAACTTAGTTCTAAGGAGATGGTAAGTGGCTTTTCTCATTTTTCCAATTATTTTCCTATATTTCAATGCCGAGGACCATCTTGACGTTGTATATACTAATTAGTGTAGAATCCTCCATGCTTCTTTTCGAGGATCCAAGTACTTCCATTCTTTCATAGATGAAATTTCTCACAGACATAGGATAAAAACGGCCTAAAAAGAGACAAACACTAACAAAAGGGTGGCCAAAAACTAACCAAAATAAAATAAAACAAGGGATAAAAACTCCAACCCGATTACATAGTTTTCTTTAATTCTTCATTCTTTTGAATAATGTATTCATTAACACTATAGAATTTGTGAAAAATACAATCAAGGGGATGCATACCTTTATCCTTTTTGTGAAGCTTGGTAGCAGGGTCTGGAATAGAGCCTGGGCTCACCCCTTGATGGACAAACACATTTTTCTTTGACTTTCTTTTAACACTTCCCACTGGGAATCTCCATGCACATTTGGAGAGTCCTTGAATAGAATCAACATCTACATTTAATTGTCTTAGCCCTTCCAAGCTATTTTGCATAGTTGTGTGGCTAACTGCCACAACAGCTCTTTGTTTTTCCTACACATTTCCAAAGGAGTCTTCCAAATTCTTGCTTGATGGACAACCCTATTAAGGTGTTACAATTGAAATATATACCAATAAGATGTACTCTCTTGTTCTAGATTTGGATCACAACTTAATACTATTTTTCATTTGCTTCATCCCTAATTACACCTATTTCTGCCTATTTCCATGCATTTTAATTTATTTCTACAGTATTTTACACACTGCGACATATTCACAATCAATAATCATTTAATACGCATATTTTTGCATGTATTTCATAGATTTGATCTCTTTATCAAAGAGACTCTTTATTTTCCTTAGACAATCCTAAATTCACTATGATTAATCCTAATAAACATAGGATCATTCTCAAACTTTTAAAAAAATTTAAATTGAAGTTTCATCTTTGCTGTATCTTTTTTCAAGCTATTGTAAGTTGATTTGCTACATGTTTGCTTGACTAATTGCTATATTATAAAATCTAATGACATTAGAAATGTAATTAATTCCTCTGGAAAAAATTAAGAGACTATATAGAATAGAAAGGAGCAACCATTATAGGACTGGTTCATTCTGAAAATTATAATGTAAAAATATGTGTTTGAATTACATAGGCCATATGTATAATTCAACATGCTGAACCAAGAGAATATAACCCATTTGATCTAACAATTTCTCCAAAGCTCATTGCAAATTTTATCATCCTTATAGTCACTTAAGTATTGGAGATTACAATAAAGTGGCTTGTAGAAGTGTATTCTTTCAAGTCAATCTAACACGCATTATTGTATTTTAAGAATCGATTCTTTGTGCCCTCAACGTCAATTCTTCATCATTATTCCAGAAACGATGTGTATGTATCCTTCTATTTAGTTATCAGATTTATACACTGCATATGAAGAATAATCTTAGAACAATCAAGCTAGGAACATAAAACGTTTGGCTGGATCAAGTTTCGAACACTTCACCTCAGGGTACCTACTTGAATGCACAGAAGGAGAAAAAAGAATGAATTTAAAACAAAAGAGATGAATGCCATGGGGTTCAGCTGTTTTCCAAAACAACGAAACAGAGAACAAGGAACTATTAACACAAGAACAAATACACAATGACACGGAGATTTCTATAGATAACATATCTGTTTATTAAAAGAAATACGGATAAATGAATTTTAAAAGAAGCAGTTTAGCTAAAACACTATTTTTATACATCAAACAATTTAATAGGTATAAGAAGTTATTTATTTTAAAATAAAGATCATTTACAATATCATATTGATAGAAACATCAATATGAAATTAATACAAGTTTATGAATACAATTGTGAAATTAAAATCAACTTCATTTGATCAACCACTATGAACTCCAAAAACAAGAACAGAATATTTATTTTCAATGAAAACATAACAATTTATTTTCACTAATATGAAATTCAAAGTTTGCTAATCATCAAAATATTTTTGGATTTTAAACTAATGATAATTAATATTATAGAAAATGAAAAGACATTGAAATAATGAAATAAAGATATTATTATTACCTGACCTTGCAATTGAGCCCACAAATTCAAGGGAGTGAAGTGAGTCACAGAGTCCTCCCAAACACTTCTGTGATGGGTTTCACTGAAGTGCTTGAGAGAACTCTATGACTCCTAAACATAATCTGAAAGATTGATATTCAAAATTTGCACACAATCTTTTCCACAAGTATAACACCAACAACTTTGCGACCTTTAAACAATAATGAAAACATCAAAACAAAATGAATAGAAATCCATTGATTACCACATAGTAAACTATACATCTCCAATGAACCATAATAGCATCTATTTATATAGTATAAAGCTTGGAGAAGATTCGAGACCAGGATTGTGCCGCACATATTTTATTCTACTAAAGCAAGAGAGAATATCTATCTTTTGTGAAGAAAATAACCGTGCAACACGGTCTGGTCAGATCATGTGCTGAAATGTACGATTCTAATACCTTCTGCAACGTATCCTTTTTACTACCTGGCTTATCAGTCCGTAGGGACGGTAGAAAAATTGGAATCGAAGTCCTTTTCTTGATGTTGGTATTAGTGGGGATGAGGGGAGAGGATCGAATCTTGTACGGTGTATACTCCTATGGATTCCGTAGCGATAAAGATCATATAATTGAATGGAAGAAATTAAAATGATCGCCTCCACAAAGAATAAGATACCAAGTGTGGAGCAATGCTGTTACTTCATCTTATGCCAACATATGTAATATTTTAGAATATTTTAAGTTTTTTTTTCCCTTTCAGAACTCAGCTTTTACAATTGCGTTTTTCTTATCCAAATTCCATCCATATATTTGATTAATTGATAAGGGCAATTGGGAATTATTAAATTCCATCCTTATGTTTGATTAATTGATTTTGGCAATTGGGAATTATTATTTTTGTGTAATTTAAGTTGGTAATTATATTTACATATGGATGCAAATATGTTCTTCAACTAAAATTAGAAGCATTTAATTATAGCAATATAAAATAGAAATATAATAATATGATAATATAATAATATTATAATTTAATAGATTTTTTTCCTTTTTATCAGAATCTAATCAAAATATAAAAATATAATAACAAAAATATATTAAAATTCAATAATATAATCTTATCTTGATAATAAATCAATATTAATTACAATATCATAATATAATAATGATTTGATTTTAATTACAATATAATAATATATTAATTTTTTAAATAGAACAACCAAAAAATATATCTTTCAGTGTACTTTACCTATATTCTTATATTCGTCAAAGATAAGTATGCTACTTTATAGTATACTTGTTCTAGATGAATATGACTTTGTTTGGACTGAATATGATTTACATACATAATTTTCCTGTATGTGTGTATATTCTAATTCAATTCATGCATTATAAGTGAAGTTCTATATGGTCATTCTTATGCTTAATTATTCAATTTACAATATATCTTTTTAACTAAATAGGTAAGTAATATATAAATATTATGAAGAAAAAAAAATGTAACAACTTTCTAGTTTCCAAAATTGAAAAGTGATGAGATTAAACTTAAATAGAGCACATACACACAAAAAAATTGTAACTTTGATAAAAACATAAAGAACACAAACTATGGGGACCACTAGAAGTAGACGACATTAAAATTATAATGGTAGTAATAATTCATCCTAGAGTGGCATTTATAATTTACATTCAAACCTAGATTGTAAAATGTTTAAAAATGTATTTTCTAGAACTATTTGGAGCTATTGGTGTGACTAAACTTTGTAACTATCTAGATATGGTGTATGTGACTAACTTGTACAACTAGCTTCAACAATTATAGATCCCTAACTTTGTACAATTGGCTACAACCACTTCATACCATCGATCTATTAATAGTTCAACACAATTATAAATAATATATCACTGGTGTGTGTGTGTGTGTGATTTATAAACATGAACATTGTGTATATCTTGTACTAATTAGGTAAGAATCACTATAATGCAAGTAAATAATAGATTTATCATCTCGTGCTAAGTGGCATTTGAATTTCTATTCCCCTGGGGTGGGAATCCTTGAAACGTGTAGAATTTAAAATAGAGGAGCATGCGGAGGGTCATAGTTTGCAGGGGATGGCATTAGTCCTTCTATTGTTAGTGGGACATGTGTGGTTGAGGATTCTCATGATTTATTATATTCTTATAATGTGTTTTTCAAGGGGTGGTCTCTCCACCTTGGGCCACATCCAAAGTTTTGCTAGATAATGTGTGTGAGTGGTCCTCATTTCTTCCTCTCAATCCTCTAGTATGTGAAGCTTCAGTTTCTATGGTGGACCATAAGATGAAGTGGACTAGAATTTTTTAATCTTGTTTAATAGGTAAGAGATTTTCATCCTTTGTGACTCTTTTTTTTAATCCTATTTTAGGAGTTTTCTTTATTTTGGTTCTAGACTATATTGTATCTAGAAGGGGATTTCCATTGTGGAGTAATATTGGGTTGGATAATGTGTTGGTCCCCACCCAAATATTAAGACAATTTGTGCTTGGGTGGCAAGGAAATGGAATAGGAAAGGTCACATTGATGTGGTCACCATAGCCAAGGGCTTCTTCTCCTTTTCTTTTACATGCAATGAGGACTTGGTTGCTGCTTTAACTAGTGTTGCATGGATGTTGGGATGCTCTTCATTGGCATTGAAACACTAGGAGTCATGATTTAATGCTAGGATTTATTCCTTAAATAAGGCCCATATTTTGGTTGGACTTCATGGCTTGCCCCTTTAATTCTAGGATGAAATTTTCTTTAGAGGGTTTATGGATTTATTTGGAGTCTTATAATTGGTGGACTCTATGATTGCTTCTAGAAAGAACTTGGTTTATTCCTAAATCTATGTGAACATATAAATATATTTAGACCTTCCTTCTAAGATTAAAATTAGTTCAAAACTTAGTGAGGGTTACTCAGGCTATAGAGTGTGATTATGTCCCTTTTTTTCTTGTTTCTATTTTTAAAAAAGAGGGTCACTAGGCAAGATGTCCATCTAAGGTTGTGAAGGTCCCCAAAAAGGTGTGGAAGGAGAAACCCCCTAAAGTTGTTGACTTGATTATTTGAGCCTTTAGATAAGGTTAAGTATTCAAGATTTAACTAGAGGCTATGGTTTTCATATGGTTGGCAATTTGGTTGATCTTGTAAAAGATCAGGTGAGTATCCTTGTTGGGAATTCTTTGCTCCGTCCTATTTTTTCTTTGGTTTTTCCTCTTGTGGCATTTGGAGATGTTATTTCCCGTGATAGTTCTATCATTATTAGGGTGGATATCCCTTAGGATGAGGTGGATGATCAAGTGAGGGTATTTCATCCTCTTGAGGGATTTTTCCTAGTTGATATTTCTAGTTCTAATATTCTTCAGAGAGTCTCTCTTAGTGATTGTCTCTTGGGATTTGTGGAGGATGACTCCACATTCATTGTGGTCAAATCAAAATATAGGTCAAAGGTGTTTCACCCTTCCATGTCTATTGGAGTGATGATTGATAATCAATAGATTGATTTTTGTCCAAATTTGCTAGTTCCAGAAAGATCCTCTATTAAGCTAAGATGGTAAGTTGGAGCTGATTAAGGCTTTCTTCCAAAATATTTTGGTTAAGGCTATGAGTATTTTTAAAGTACCTAAAAAATGTTACTCAATATTGAGAAAATCTAGCTTAATTTTTTATGGACTAGTTTAGAGACCAAGAAAAAGATGTATTTAGTTTCATGTGATCTAGTTTACCTTCCTAAGTTGATTTGTGGCTTGACCATTAGGAAAATTAAAGAGTTTAATATTATTTTTCTTGTAAAATAATTGTAGAGAAGGATCATCAAGAAGAATGAAAGGAATTCCATTATCTTGAACAAATATATTGGGAGGTATTGTCATTTTTCAAACTTCCTATATAATAACCTAGGTATTCTAATAATTTAAGCTCTTTGACTTTTCCTTTCCTAAATCTAAATCCATTGTCTAGATAAAGGGGTAAGATGGTCCTTTGCTAATTTCCAAAAATATCTTATTTAGGATGATTGGCTACTCAATTTAGGGACATTTGTATCATGATGGTTGGTTGTTGGGTTTCTTATTATATTGTGGGGTGTTGATTGATCGACATATAAGCCTTGGATCTATCTTTTTCCTTTCTCTATAAATTTATTTCTAATGTTCATATTCCTTCTATTTAACTAGAGGATCTGATTGTTTGGGCTAGATCCCCAAATGATTATTTTTCTATGTCTAATGCTTTCAGTGTCTGAGTTAAATTATTTTATCCATAACTTTTCTAGTCTCTACTTTCGATCCCAATCTTGTTCTCGAGATTAGTATTTTATTTCAGCTCCAAGTCTAGGAAAAGATTCTCTAATTGATCATTTTTCAAGGGGATTTTTCTTATGTGAAGAGGTGGTAGAGAGTTCCTTTCACAACCTTTTGAAGTGCAAGTTTGTGTTAAAAATTTGGGACTATTTCTTTGACTAATAGTACTATGCTATATTTCAAAATTATCTTTCTAAAGGCTAGATGATTCCTACTACTAGAAACTCCTCTCTTTACATTTTATGGTCTCTTATTATGTCACATATTTCTAAAGGCATTTGGAAATAAATTAATAATAGAATCTTCAGAGATGTTGATTGTCCTCTTGTAAAATTAGCTTTCAAGCTATGTTTAGTTATAAAGTAGAATTTTTTGGTCACCCTCCCCTCCATTCTCCACTTTAGTCCTAAGGTTTTAGTTCTAAAATATGACTACTAGGTGGCTATGAAATGAAACCTTTAATGTGATACTTAAACTCCTATTTAGATGATAGGACATGGTACAGATAGGGTTGAATGGAAAGAACCTCTTATAGGTTAGTTCATAATTAACATATATGTGGTGAGAAAGGGTTGTCTATTAGTCCTAAGGGTCCAATATTACTGGGGGGGCTGAATCAATAATCTAAGATATCTGCAACTTTCCACTTCTTTAACTAAAAATCAACATTCACAAGTTTAATGATTGATAAGAAAATGAAACTTAATCAAATAAACACAACCAGTACAATGCATGCAAAACACATGTTATGTAGTTTTTTCTTCATGGAAACCAAAATAGATGAAAACCACATGTGAGATGAAACTCAAAAACTATGTACTCTTATGAAGTAAGCCTTGTTAGGAGTTTATAAAGATATTGTTAGGTGCTACCTAGTTATGGGATTTGCCTCTAGTCCTATTAGGAGTTTTTCCCTGTTAGGAGTAACTTTGTTAGGATATTTCAAACTCAAGTTAATTGGCCACTCTATTAAGAGATTTAAAAATAAGATCTATTGGGATCTACCTAGTTAAGGGATGAACAAATAAGAAACTATTTAGGGTATTGTGATCTAGAAATAGAAACTCCTTTTCTTGATCAGATCCTTTGTAACACATTCATTGTCTCCTCAAAAAAATCTAGAATACTTTGGCTTGATTGAACCATCACAATTATGATATACACACACAAATATATTATTTCATGATATAAATATCACTACTCAAGCCCTAATCCTACCACTACCCTAAAAATTCATCCAACACACTTGAAATCACTTTTCCAATCTTTGAACCAAAAACATCTTACCAAAATACACATTCCAATATAACAATCACCTTTACCAAATAGGTTAACCAAAGGATAGACCCTTACAATTTATTTTATCAAGAATAGTGAAACATGTTTTGACCAACTCAGCCTTCATCTTGATAAAATGTCTACCTTGATCAATGTAACACCAAAGCATCACTACAAATGAATTGAGACACGTCAACATGATAGTTGTAACACAAATAAATCATCATAACTCCAATACTGGTCACTAATAGAAGATCTACCATCGGTAGCTCAAGAACACAATCATATTTCACTAAATAACTTCTATAACCACAAAACATACTTATTGGTTAACCAGATGAGTCATGGTCATGACCATGATCTAAAAATAGTATCAACAACACAATTATATGATTTTTCCACATATATCATTACTGATTCAATGAACCAATCAAATCACTCATTGCCAGTCACAAACTATTCTAGTAGTTGACCTGTCACACTTCAATCAAACATAACTTGCACAAATCATACATTGAATAATTTCAGTCACACAATTATCATGTAAAAATATTCCCAAGTCCCCCTTAAGGATCACGACCACTAGAACCACTTGCAATGCACTATTCATCCTTCTCATATACTTAGAAACACACTAAGAACACTAGGTCAATACTTCACATTAATGAATATACAATAACTAATCATCTCAACAACAAATTTACACCACCACATCACTTACCATCAGTGCATCAGTTATGCCAATATGATCTATGGTCTACTAGTTGTGAGAGAGTGGCTCATGATCACAATGGGATTTTTTTGGTCGGTGGCCCTCTCTTTGGGAAACGATGAAATTTCTTTTGCCAAAGCTAAAATAGACTATATTGGTCTTCATTTGGA
Organism: Chamaecyparis obtusa; assembly: GCA_027943335.1. Lineage (NCBI taxonomy): Eukaryota > Viridiplantae > Streptophyta > Pinopsida > Cupressales > Cupressaceae > Chamaecyparis > Chamaecyparis obtusa. Next base: position 54,999 of record BSBK01013843.1, on the reverse strand, counting down.
CCATTCCAAAGTTTTGAAAATGTGCATATTGAAAGTGATTTCTTCAATATTGTAAATTTATTAAAATGAAATTAGAAGCCTAGCTAGTTGATCTAGGATATTATTTCTAATTGTTTGGATGTATAATCAATTCTCTTAAGGACTTCATTATCTCCCATGTTATAGGGAGGACAACCATGTCGTAGGTTTATTTATGAAATAATAGTTCAATAAAGATCATTTTTTTTCATTGGGGCCCAACATTTACCTCCCTATTAAACTGATAAAACTTTTTCTTCAATGATATCTGCACTAGCTAAGGTGTCCACTATACATCGCATCTTGGTGATTCATCTCATTCGGACATTAGATTGATATACATAGATACTATCATGGGTTATAATGGTTTGGATCCCACTTTAGGTAATTTACAAATTATTTTAATTCCCATCATTATTATTGGTCAATTTGAGCTTACTTTCACATATTTATGGGTACTTTTAATCCTTTCTTTCCCATATTTTTCAGTACGATTTTTTTTTTGCTAAGGTAAGTTAATAACTAGAATTATGCTAATATTTTTTTTGTTTACAATACGAATATAATTGGTGGCTGGATAAGAATAAGGTGGATCCCAATTCCTATGAAAATGGAAAATAATCCTATTATGTGGGGAAAAATCTTGGCCAATGTCGTAACCTCTTAATTGGAAAAACTCCTCAGCTATGACCTACTGGATACTAAGCTTTTGTTAATGATTGGAAAAATCGGACCTTAATGTCTTAAGGTTAAAATTATAGTATTTAAAGATACCATTTCAGAAGCAACAGGTCTCCTTATGAAAGTGAAGAAGCTTTACGATGAGCTGAAACATTTGGAGAAATTCATGAATATATTTTTCAAAGATGGTGAATAAGAGTAGGTTAAGAGAACCAATGTGAGTGGTTATGATTATGGTACTATAAACCACAAGTAGGAAAATTTGAAAAGGATATTATAAGGAAATGTACACTTCACAATTATTTAACCATCCTTTTTAGCTATCATTTTGTTATGCTAAATTATTTTAGGCATAATTTCATCATTTCCTTTTTATTTTACTTTATTTTGTCTCTTTATGCTAGTATAGATGAAATAATAAAGAACTCTTATCTTCCTATTCTACACGAGGGTCTCATCCTTCTTATCATGGAATATGAAAAGTTGGTCTCCATTTCTCCAAAACCCTCTAGAGCTAACAGAAAGATTGAGTATGCCCAGAATATTAATGTAAATTTCTCTAATATGTCTACAACCCTTGAGAATATCCTCTCTGATTAGGATTCTAATCCCTTTTGGTCTCGTGGGTATGAAAATTATGTTAAAGACACGAATCATGTTTCCCATAGTTTTCACTCCTAATGTGATGTGGACTATGTCCTTGCATCTTATATGCCTATAATAATTAGGTTTTAAATTGAAAGAGAGAATGAATTTGACGTGGGTGGCTTTGAATATTGTAAATCCTACAAGGGAAAGAAATTGAAACAAGGGAAAAAGGTGAAGAAATCTTGTATTATTTTGAATGAGGTGAAGGGGGTTGAAAATTTTTCCTACCATACCACTAATAACCCTAGTTTTAAAGAACTTATGCTCAATTATGATGGATGTGGTCAAACTATTGATTCTTGTCATCTTAATATAACCCCTAAGGAGGTTGAAGGCCGATTTCATATTGAGATATTTGTTGAAGTTCTAAAGGATGAACATTTACCATTTGATGAGTCTTTGGATGTGTTGGTTTTCCTTATGAATGCTACTAATGTCCAAGACAAGTTAATTAATTATATTATTTCTAAAATTAACATGGTCAAGGAAAATGTTATTTTAATGATTTCTAGGGTTAAAATGACTCTCAACATGCTTCTAAATAGGGTTTTAGGAAATAAAAATTTGATAAAGTGTTGTCTCTCATTCAAGAATCCACCAAATATGTGAATGATTTGAATGCTAATTAGGAAGATAAGATTAGGACGCTAGAGGATATCATCAAAGAAGTGCATAAAAAACTCAAGGAAGTGGTCTTTGTTAGTAGGTCTACTATCTAGAGTAGCACTATGAAGGTTAAATTTCTCAATAAGAAAGGTCTAGTCCTCAAAGATAGTTCTTCTAAAAGTTTTAAGTATGTGCATCTATATTTTTCTATTTTTGGTTTGGTGTTGTTGGTGCTCAAGGTAAAACATATCCAATTTCTCAACAGGGTCCTTCTACCAGGAGGTGTAGTCTATCAAAAGTTGTTGCTAATTAGTCCCAAATTATCCATGATTTCATGGTTATGCATGAAAAATCTATAGACACAAATGTGGAGGCTTCTAGAATTTATTAAAAAACTATAGACAAAAATGTGGAGGCTACTAGACTTCAGTAGTGTGTCTCAGTTCTATGAACCCATTTAGTTTATTTTTTATTTTTTGGGATATTAGTTTACTATTAGGTTTAGCTTATTTCTATTTTACTATTGGCATCTATTTTATGGAATATATTTTGGGGTCCCTTAAAAAACAATTTTACCTTAATCAAAAACTTTGAGATTCAAAAGTGATGTTTTAAAACTCAAATAAAACACACACACACACACACACACACACACACACACACACACACACACACACACACACACACACACACACACACACACACACACACACACACACACACACACACACACACACACACACACACACAGAGATAATAGATCTATAAAAAATAAAAGCACAAGTTATGGAGACAATCAGAGGTAAAAGATAAAAATAAAAATAAACTTATCACATGATGATAATTGAAAAAATTTCACACTTAGATAAACCTTATTTATAAATAGGTTTTCTACAAAATTTGGAGATAGTGTATATGAATGATTTAGGTAACTATTTGGATTTTACATGTGCATTATAAGTTTTTTCAGCTATTTGTAGTTGATATAAAATAATTTCTTTTTGTAATATTTTGGAGACACTATCCATCACCAGTCTTCTTAGATTTAAACACTATTCTCTTATTTTTCTAGTGTTCCTTGTTCTTGTAGAGTTTCTTACTAAAGTAATGCTCTCCTTAAATTTTTATCCTTTATTCTCTCTTCTTTATAAAATCAACTACTACTTCAATATTCTATCCAATATACTTTATGTTGGTGTAATTAAATATTACTAATTACACTTTACTTAATCTTACTTAGGATAATACATTGCATAGTAGTTTTCCATTGAGACACCTAGGATTTTACACCTTAATTAAGAACATGGTGTAGTAGAAATTCCACTTTAGGTGTGAGATCCACCTTTAGTGCTCATATCACATTATCATCCTCATCTAATTGCACATACTTCATTTCATAATGGAGGATGATCCAAATTTGGTGGACATGTGATTACACCTAGCATAGGTGATAGCTTATCAACTCCTTATCATTTTGTCTTATCACCTTTCCTATATAAGGAGGCCTATTTTGTTAATAATTTAATAAGGGGAATTCATTGGATCAATTCAATCATCAATAATTGCATTCATATCATCTCTCTTGTATTTGTGCTTTTTTTTAACTTCTAGATCCTTGGTTCAATATTTTCTATTTGCAAATTCTTACACTTTGTTGTCTTGAATTAGTGTCAAATCCAAACTTCAAAATAGAAGGTATAATTTTAGATTAAACACATCCATTCATCCCACTTATGACACAATCAAAATCAACATACAAACAACCTATTTGTCTATCACTACCACAAACCAACAAATTTTAAAAAATATCAATAATTAAATAAGCATCTAATTATTCCAAAGGCCTTTTACAAAATGACAATTTCAATGTGAAATGAACAACTCCCACTTTAGCTTTGACCCTTTGTTACATACAATGTACCAAATTTTTTTCCTTTAGCAATTACTAAGTTAGGCCCTTTTTTCACTTTCCATCCGTTGGATTTAAAACTAATTTGATAACCTTGAGAAATCAATTGACTAGCACAAGTTAAACTTTGTTTTAGTTGGGAAACATATCTAACATCCCATAAAAACCAACTATTTCCATTTTTAAGTTTTAATGAAATATCCCCTTTGCTGATAATATCATAAGAGCTATCATTATGAAGAAAATATTTACCAAAATCGCCACTTTATAGATTTTTTAAATACTCCATGCACATAGTGACATGAAACGATGCTCCCAAATCAACCACCCAAACATAGGTTAGAATTTTTTTTGAGGTTATAATAAGAGAGAACTCTTCTTTCTCTGGTACAATGGCTTCAATTTCATTAGGCTTATTTATTGTTTTATTATATTTCCAAGAATTACTTTCGATTGTGACCTTTCTCACCACAAAACAAGCAACTAGCCAATTTCTTTACATCTTGATTTGACTTTCCTCATTATTTTCCATGATCACTTGGACTCTTCTCTCTTTCTCCTATTATTTCCCTTTCTCCTATATTGGAGTCTCATCAATTCTCTTCATTTGCATTTCATCACTTAGGATTACACCAACAATATCATCAAATTTTAAAGTTTTTGAAGTAGAAATAAAATTTCTAATAGCCATAACCAAGATATTCTAACATTTTGGAAAATAAAATAAGATTTCAAGAGCCCAAATCTATTCATAAAAATTAATAAGTATAAAATGAAAAGGAAGGGGAAAGGAAAAGAGGTTGATTTATCCTTTTTTCCAAATTACACACTTGGAAAATAGATGTCCCAGTAGGATCAATCAAGGACCTAAGTGCTAAATGGGATAGTGATCATTTTCTAAATGTGCAATTTAAAAATTGAAAAGAGGAAAGATGAAATATAGATGATAACATATATGCACAAAGACATAATTGGAAATAATAGGCTGATAACAATTTGCAAGAAACCAAAAGTGAGTTGAATCAGGGTCTATACTATTGTACTGACTTGTGATTTCAATTTGAGCTAAAGCTGTAGCATATAGAACATTTCAAAAATTTGTACTTGGGAACAAAACATTTCAAACATTTTGTTCTAGGTATTTTTGCCTAGAATTTTTATGGATCCTTCGCCTATTTTTTATCTTCCTAAATAAGTATTGATAACTTTGTAACCTATTCCTACACATAACCAAATGGGGAAAAGGTTGGATAAAAGGGTTTTTCCTTGGTCAAACCCTTATTTAGGAATCAACCTTAAAAATGAAATGAACTTGCATAACATAATGCTTGTAAAAAGGTAAATGTTTGTTTCACCTTGCATAAATCCTTATGGAAAAATGTATAAATTTATAATACCTATGAAGATATTTGAATGTGCTTGAAATAAGGGAGTTGACCTTGAAATGTAGAATATTAATTAAGGATTCTCTCACAAATACATGGATCTATGAACGCTATGTTAGGAATGAATGCAAAGTATTTTGGCAGTCATTCTGTAGCATTTGTTGTTGCATTCATGACTTGGATTGTCATTGATGTCAACACAGTGATATTCTGGAAATCAGTAGGAAATCAGGTACAATTTTGTTTTGCACACATGTTGTATTGTAGATTGGCTTTTGCGCAATTGATGGTATGTTCTTTGGTGTGTTATTAACCTATGGTTAACAGCGCAAAAAGAAATTCATTCATTCATGAGAGTTATGAACATTTTGGTGAAAGCAGTGTTTAGACAGTGTTTCTGTGTAGCGATTCTCAGAAATCGGAGGATATCTCTTAGTTGGGATGGAATCTAATTTTGTGCAGTTAAAGGGATGTTGGAGACTCAATAATGATGATGTGGTTCATAGTGCAAACTTCGAGGATATGTTTGGAGAAAGTTACAGTATCTAGAAGCCGACAATTTTATGTGAATTTTGTGTGTAGTGTGTAGAAATTATTATTTTGTAATCAAGGACCGACTCATTTGTAATTATTTGAGTTTGGTATATAAGAAGGAATGTTTTCCTTGTTGTAATAAGAATTGAAAAAAAAAAGAATTGAGAAAAAGACAATTGTAAAAAAGAGAATTGAGTAGAGAGGACTGAATTGTGAAAGTTGAGATGCGAATATATGCATGAAGTGAAGCAAAGAGCTAATTTAGTGATGAAGGAAGACTTGTGAGTACAGAGATCTGGAATTGTGATCTTGTGTAGCAGAGAGTGTGGTTTTGGCACAGTATGAAGGAGGTAATATATTTCATATTATTCTATTGAATAATTCTAAGATCTTTTGGATAGTGGGTTTAGAGATCTTGCCTTGAAGCTGTTTGGGTAGTGGGTCCTTCTGTCTTCCATAAACTCTTAACCAAGTTAGAATCTTTTAACAGGGATTCAAAATCTCCTAACAGGGATTTATATGTACTGAATGTATTTCATAAGACTCCTAACAGGGTCCATCCTCTAACAAGGAATTTTCATTTTAATGCATCATTTTGTGGGCATCATTCCCACCGGGGTTTACTCTTTTCAAGAGGTTCCCTAGTCAACATATCTTGTGTTATTGTGGAATTGTGTATGATTGTCTTTCTATGGTTGATTACTACATTGATTATATTGTTTAAAGCAGTTGAATGGTTAAATTATCAGATAACTGATTCACCCCCCCTCTCAGTTATCTTGGGGATCTTTACTTTCTAACAATTGGTATCAAAGTAGTAGGTCCTTGAAAGAAAAGTTTAACAACTTAAGGAGATCCATGGTGAATTTCAGGAAAGAAAGCCCTAAGTTTGATGGAGTAAATTTTGACAGTTGGAAAGAAAAGATGAAGACACATTTATTGTGTTTAGGACCAAGTTATTGGTTGATTACAAAGAATGAGAAGACTATCATTGACGAAGACAATCTAGAGGCAGGAACTAAAGATGAGCTATATCTATTCATGTGTAACATACTTGCAAGAGAAGCACTTTTGTCAGCACTATCAGAGAATGAATACAATCAGGTAAGATGTTTGAAAACATCTCATGCAATTTGGAAAGCTTTACATTCTACTTTTGAAGGTGATGAACATGCAAAGAAGGCTAGATTACATAATTAGATTTGTGCATTTGAAGATATCAGAATGATGGAAGATGAATCTATTAGAAGCTATATTGGTAGGATGTCTGAGATTGTAACAGGAATAAAGTCTTGTGGAGGTGATAAGATAGAGAATGAAGTGATATGGAAAATTCTGAGAACTTTGATACCAGTATTCAAGCAGACAACACAGATGATTGAACAAGTGATACCTTGTACACCGAACTTTTGAAGAGAGACTCTACTTGGAAGATTAGAAATAGTAGAGATGAATTTGAGATTATCAGGAGAGCTACCTAGAATGGAGACAACATTCAGTTCTCTTAACATTAGACCTACATTATCAAGAAGTACTAGTGTGAATGGAGATTATGCTAGTAGTAGCAAATCTAAATATGAGGAAGATAAGAAGATTGAAGAAGGTATTGCATTACTTGTAGAAAGAGAACCAGAAGGTAAGAAAATTTTTAAATGTTGGACTTGTCAAGAATATGGTCATTTTGCATCTAAATGTCCTAAAAGAGTTAAGAAGTATAGAAGCAACTTTAAACCTAGGAGATCTAAAGAATGTTATTATGCAAATGATGAAGATCTTGAAGCAGGAATTGAAAGACATTTGAATGACAGTGATAATGATAACTTTGAGGAAATAGGATTTGTAGCAATTAAAGAAGAAAGTTCTGAATCTGATGAAAGGGAAGAAAAAGCATTAGTTTCTCAAGTTGAAAAGAAATCTGATTGGATTATAGACAGTGATTGTTCACATCATATGACTGGAGATAAAAGAAAGTTTGTTAAGTTAGATAATTATGATGGAGGAATTGTTAGAGTTGGTAATAATGCACCTTGTTTGATTAAGGGTATAGGATCTATTACTCTTGATGGAAAGACTAACACTAATAATGTTTACTTTGTTGATGGATTGAGACATAATCTACTAAGCATTGGACAATTGGTTGATAAGGGTTATCAAGTTTGGTTTGTTGAGAAAACTTGTGTGATAAAAGATAAAGATGGAAATCTGATTGGAAAAGGTTCTAGAACTAGAGGTAATGCATTTCAGTTGAATCATATTGAGATGACATGTTTGTTAACTAAGATTGATGATAGTTGGTTATGGCATAAAAGGTTTTGTCATATAAACTTTGATAATATTGTCAAAGTGAGTACTATACTTGCGGTAAGAGATTTACCTAGAATTATGAAACCTACTAACATGATTTGCAAAGAATGTATGATGGAAAAGTAGAAAAGGAGTTCATTTCCCAGCAAGAAGTTCACATCAGCAGAGAAGCTGGAGATTGTTCATACAGACTTGAGTGGTCCTACTAGGACTAGAGGATTCTATAGAGAAAGGTATTTTATGATTTTTGTTGATGATTTTACAAGAATGATGTGGATTGCATTTTTGAAAGAAAAATCTGAAGCATTTGATAAATTTAAGATCATGAAAAGCAAAATTGAGAATGAATCTGGAATGAAGATTAAGTGTCTAAGATCTGATAGAGGTGGTGAATTTACATCTAGAGAGTTTAATACTTTTTGTGAAATGAATGGTATTAAGAGACAACTTTCAGCCCCTAGAACACCAAAACAAAATGGTATTGTAGAAAGAAGGAACAGGTCAATAACTGAACCAGCAAGAGCTATGTTGTTTGAGAATGATTTGGCTAAGACCTTTTGGAGACAAGCAGTGAACACAATAGTATACACTATGAACAAAGTACAAATTAGAGTAGATACAAACAAGACACCTTATGAATTATGGTTTGGACATGCACCCTCAGTTAAGTATTTTAGAATTTTTAGAAGTGAATGTTATATTAAGAGAGATGATGATATAGGAAAGTTTGATCCTAGAAGTGATGAAGGAATATTTTTTGGATATTCTTTGAAAAGCAAAGCATATAGATGTTATAACAAAAGAACTAAGACTATTGTTGAAAGTGCAAATGTCAAAGTTGATGAGAAGTTTAAATTTTAGGAAAGAATGCTTGATTATGAATCTGATGGAGAAGCACAACCTCAGCCTAACATTGAAAATATAGAATTATGTTTTGAAACTAATAGTGATTTCCTGAATGAAAGTCATACTGAAGAAAACAGAGAAGAAAATAAAGAAGAAAGCAGAGAAGAATCTACAGTTGGAACAAGATCAGTAACTATGACACCTAACAGGTATATTTCAAGACATCACCCTATTGAGCAAGTTATTGGAAGTTTAGACAGAGGATTTTTTACTCAAAATAAGGTACATTTATGTTTGATTTCTCAAATTGAACCTAAGAATACTAATGAAGCTTGTGAAGATGAACATTGGATTAATGCTATGAAAGAAGAACTGGAGAAAATTAAAAAAAACAAGACATGGGAATTGGTCCCTAGACCTAAAGACAAGAATTTGATTGGAACAAAATGGGTATTCAGAAACAAGATGAATGAACAAGGAGAAGTGATAAGAAACAAAGCAAGATTGGTATGTAAAGGATATTCACAACAAGAAGGAATTGACTATGAAGAAACTTTTGCACTTGTGGCCAGACATGAAGCAGTGAGAATGTTTCTAGCATATGCAGCTTACAAGAAATTTAAAGTGTATTAGATGGATGTGAAGTCAGCATTTCTGAATGGTGAATTGGAAGAAGAAGTCTACATTGAGCAGCTTGGAGGTTTTCCTTTGACACACGAAGGAGAAATGGTATGTAAGTTAAAGAAAGCTTTATATGGATTAAAAAAAGCACCTAGAACCTGGTATGCAAGATTGGATAAGTATTTATTGAAAATGGGATTTATAAAAGGAACAGTAGATAGTAACTTATACACAAAAGAAATTGAGAATGGTTTGTTGGTTATAGTTATATTAGTTGATGATATTATCTTTGGAGGAGAAGATGAAGCCAGTGACAAATTTGCAGATGAAATGAAGACTGAATTTGAAATGAGCATGATTGGAGAAATGAATTTTTTTTTGGGATTACAGATAACACAAAGCAAGGAAGGTATATTTGTAAGTCAGACTAAGTATTTGAATGACTTATTGAAAAGATTTGGAATGGAAGATTCTAAACCTGTTGGAACATCTATGGTAACTAGACATAAGTTATCTAGCAAAGATGATACACCAACAGTTGAGCAGAAAAAGTACAGATCTATGATTGGAGGATTGCAGTACTTGACACATACAAGACCTGATATAGCACATTCAATTGGGATTGTAGCAAGATTTCAAGTAGAACCTAGAGAATCACATTATGCAACACTAAAAAGGATACTGAGATATCTAAAAGGAACAATGGATTATGGATTATGGTATGAGAATTCTGATGATTTTACTTTATGTGCCTATACTAATGCAGATTGGGGAGGTAGCATTGATGAAAAGAAAAGCACCAGTGGTGGATCCTTTTTTCTTGGAGGAAAATTGGTCTCTTGGTTAAGTAAGAAGCAAAATTGTATTTCATAAAGTACAACAGAAGTAGAATATGTTGCAGCAGCAAACAATTGTAATTAGATTATTTGGATGAAGCAATTGTTGAAGGATATTGGAATAAAGGTTGATGAGCCTGTTGTTATACATTGTGATAACACTAGTACAGTGAGTATGTCAAAAAATCTTGTTTTACATTCTAAGACTAAACATATTGAGATCAAGTATCATGTTGTAAGCGAGAAAGTTGCAGAAAAAGAAGTAAGATTAGAGTACATAAGCACAAAGGAACAAATAGTAGATATATTTACAAAACCTTTACCTAAGGATACATTTTTGTATTTGAGAGGTATGCTTGGGGTTATGCCCCAACCTATTTTTGAGAATTGATGCAGATGATTGCATCCATCCAGTGGTATATGAGCCCTATCTTTCTTCTGGATTGGATGTTGGAACTTCCTCTATGGGGGAGTTTATGAGCTGAGTCATGAGGACTCTTGTTATTGTATTTTTCTAAATAGTGTCTTTTGACATTAAGTTGTTGTTGACTTAGTGATGGAATTTCTGTCATTGATGTCAATGGGGGAGAGATATACATGAAAAACATCGTGGATTGTATGAGAGAGCTGAATGGGAGAAAGAAGCAAGATTTAATTTGATATTTTGCAGTGATGTTGTAGTATTAGATTTTTGGAACATTGGATGTTTTTCATCTATGTTACCATCAATGCCAATGGGGGAGATTGTTAGGAATGAATGTAAAGTATTTTGGCAGTCATTCTATAGCAGTTGTTGTTGCATCCATGACTTGGATTGTCATTGATGTCAACACAGTGATATTCTAGAAATCAGCAGGAAAGCAGGTATAGTTTTGTTTTGTGCACATGTTGTATTATAGATTGGATTTTGCGCAATTGATGGTATGTTCTTTGGTCTGTTATTAACCTATGGTTAACAACACACAAATAAATTCATTCATTCATGAGAGTTATGAGCATTTTGGTGAAAGCAGTGTTTAGACAGTGTTTTTGTGTAGCGATTTTCAGAAATCGGAGGATATCTCTTAGCTGGGATGGAATCTGATTTTGCGTAGTTAAAGGGATGTTGGAGACTCATTAATGATGATGTGGTTCATAGTGCAAACTTCGAGGATATGTTTGGAGAAAGTTACAGTATCTGGAAGCTAACAGTTTTATGTGAATTTTGTGTGTAGCGTGTAAAAATTATTATTTTGTGATTGAGGACTGACTCATTTATAATTATTTGAGTTTGGTATATAAGAAGGAATGTTTTCCTTGTTGTAATAAGAATTGAAAAAAAAAAGAATTGAACAAAAAAGAATTGAACAAAAAAGAATTGAGAAAAAGAGAATTGTAAAAAATAGAATTGAGTAGAGAGGATTGAATTCTGAAAGTTGAGATGCGAATAAATGCATGAAGTGAAAAAAAGAGCTAATTCAGTGATGAAGGAAGACTTGTGAGTACAAAGATCTAGAATTGTGATCTTGTGTAGCAGAGAGTGTGGTTTTGGCACAGTATGAAGGAGGTAATATATTTCATATTATTATGTTGAATAATTCTAAGATCTTTTGGACAGTGGGTTTAGAAATCTTGCCTTGAAGCTGTTTGGGCAGTGGGTCCTTCTGTCTTCCATAAACTCTTAACCGGGTTAGAATCTTTTAACACGGATTCAAAATCTCCTAATAGGGATTTATATGTACTAAATGTATTTCATAAGACTCCTAACAGGGTCCATCCTCTAACAAGGAACTTTCATTTTAATGCATCATTTTGTGGGCATCATTCCCACCAGGGTTTACTCTTTTCTAGAGGTTCTCTAGTCAACATATCTTGTGTTATTGTGCAATTGTGTATGATTATCTTTCTATGGTTGATTACTACATTGATTATATTGTTTAAAGTAGTTGAATGGTTAAATTATCAGATAACTGATATACCCCCCCCCTCTCAGCTATCTTGGGGATCTTTAATTTCTAACACACTACTCCTAGATCTTCAATATAGATATACTTGGTGATCACTTGCAATTTTAAGGAGAGATGGATGTAGATCGAAGGGAGGATTTTATTTCTTGATTGAGAACTCATCTACTTGTCCATCATGAGAGATAAAATTTATTCAATGCAGAATATTTCCTTAGATTTTGACTTAGGTGGATTGGAGAAACTAGATCTTGGATACTTTCCTTCAAATCTTGAATCCAATTGCTTGAATGCTTGATTGCTCTTGATCTCTTGAATGCATTTGATAATTTGATTTTATAATAATAGATAAATTACTAAAATAAGGAGATGTAGGGTGTTTATATACTTCATCCATCAATTCAATATTAAAAAATAAGCCATCCAACCATGAGATCTAATTTATACTAGCACCTCGTCATAGGGATCCAGGCTAAATTTGGGCCAAAATGTGCAGAATTTTTTTTTTGAAATGTCCTATTCCTAGGTATAGAACGTTTCAAATGTTTTATACCTAGGAGAATTAACTATAATTTTAACAAGGTTTTGAGATGGTGTAAAATATGTGGGAAAGAGAAATCAGGTTTATAGGATCAAGCATAATGGACATCAAATCTTGAAATCACCAAAATGGGTCCTAATAGTGCATCCAATTATGGGTGCTCTCTTTTGAGGATGGTACAATATTAACATAAGCCATCTCATTCATAACTGTAACAAATTATTTTAAAAATGAATTTGCATAGAACTACCTTTATCCATTTTCATATTAAACAACTGCTTCAATAGAAATATCTTATTTGATGTTGAGGTATTTTCATAAAACTTATCCAAAAAACTCACCAATTAAATACTTGTTGTTTTATCACATATTTTAAATGCAAAATAAGAGGATTAGAACAACTGGATGGTTCTTGGTACTTTCCTATCCAATATATCACATTATTCATCTAACATGGTTGTTGGTTTCTTTTCTTTAACGTGTAATGGTCACCACAAATATTTCAGATACAAATAGTCCTCTATTTGAATCTTCCATAATTGAAAGTTATGGTCATTGAACTTTTCAATCTTTCCTTCATAAATCAACATTTTATTTTTTTTAAAGCAAAAGTGGTATAACCACCATATTTTATTATTAATCTGATTCAATAACTCCCCCGTGGAAGAACCAGTAAGAAACCCCAGGATCATAGTTATATACATGCATATATCCGAGGATATATAAATACATAAGTATTACAAATTTTGAGCAAAATAGCGAAGACACTAGAGACATTGACTGGAATAAGTTCATCACGTTCCAAATGCTCCACGAATGAGAGTCCAGTATGTTGAAGGACGTGGATGCCAGCAGGGCAGTTATTAATCTTCCCTGTCCACCGTACTTCTTTCTATCATAGGCTTTCTCAATGCCATGTCGCATGATCGCAAGGCCTCTCTCCTCGCTTGCGATCATGCGGCCACACTCCTTTCTGCCACTCTGCATTAACTACCCCAGCTACCGTCCATCTTCCGCACCTACCATCAGTTGTGCCACATGCCTTGTCGCATGATCGCATGGCTTCATTCCCACTCATGCGATCATGCGACCTCTTTACTTGCCCAGCTTTTTGTGAGCCGCAACCACCGAATTAAATGCGACTACTTTTCTATATGCGAACCTATGATAGTATTGTGTGGGGCCCTCTCCTTTCACCTTTTCACATGATCGCATAACCCTTGTTTGGTTTATGCGATCATGCGACAATCTCAAATATTATGTGCTACCTAAAGTTTTGGCCAGGCTCTTTTCCTTATGCGATAACTGTGCAAATGTTTCAAAGTGCGTGGGTCCTCTCTATTGCTCTTGTCGCATGATCGTATGAGCATTATTTTCATCATGCGATCATGCGACTAGCCCGTTTTCGTCTGCCAACTACTGTAATAAATGCAATACATTTTATATTCCCTTTTCTCTGATGTTTCTCTCATTTAGATGTGATCCAAAGCATTTTGACCTCTTTACTTGCCTAGGTTTTTGTGAGCCTCAACCACTGAATTAAGTGCGACTACTTTTCTATATGCGAACCTACGATAGTATTGTGTGGGGCCCTCTCCTTTCACCTTTTTGCATGATCGCATAACCCTTGTTTGGTTTATGCGATCAAGCAACAACCTCAAATATTATGCGCTGCCTAAAGTTTTTGGCCAGGCTCTTTTTCTTTTTACGATAACTGTGCAAATGTTCCAAAGTGCGTGGGTCTCTTCTATTGCTTTTGTCGCATGATTGTATGAGCATTATTTTCTTCATGCAATCATGTGACCAGCCCATTTTCATCTGCCAACTACTGTAATAAATGTGGTACATTTTATATTCCCTTTTCTCTGACGTTTCTCTCATTCGGATGTAATCCAGAGCATTTTGAGATCATTCTATAGGAAGTATATATTGTAAACAAAAGGAATGTTTTGAAGTATAGTCATATACAGAAATATAGATGATATTCTAGGCATAGGCATCTCTAGGCACAGTCTGTAAATCAAAAAATTTGGCATTAATATATGCTCTGTTTACTCTGATCTGTTATCCAACATTGTAATGTGTGTATCTTCCTCCATCAAATTTCTCTCTTCCCCAAAAACCAGTTGAATTGCATCCCTTATTGCTTGCGACTTCACAGCCACAAACACATGTGTGCCGATGAGCTTGTAGATGGGGAAATATATATGCATCTGTTAGAGAACAAACTTCACATCCGGACATTTGAGGCATCAACTGCACATGACACTATTTCTCAACTATAGATTTCCTTCCACTTGGCATCATGATTAATAAATGAATGATCATTAATAGCCACCAGTTCATACCCATCACAACCTTTGTTTGCCAGATGGTCTACTAGTCTATTACCCTCTCTAAGCGTGTGAGAGATCTGAACTTCTTGAAATGAATCCAGTAAAAGCCAAATCTGCTGAAGGATGTATGATAGTTTCCAGTTGTGGGATATTCTGCTTATACATGCAGATATAATCACTATTGAATCTCCCTCTATTTGAATCTGATGGAAGCCTCCATTTTTTGCTAGTATTAGGCCTTCTAGTAATGCCTTGGCCTCAGCCATATTGTTTGTGCCATCAGGAAGCGGGCAGCATTTTACTGCTAGTAATATTCCTTGAAAATTTTGGATACAAATTCCCACACCTGATTTACTTGGGTTCCCTCTTGAAGAGCCATCGAAGTTAATCTTGCTAAACCCTTTGGATGGCGGCATCCACTTAATCCCTTCTCTGTCCAACATTTTGTTTGGTTTTGGTTGGTAACACCAACCAAACAGAGCATGTATTTGTTTCCACTCTCGCAATATAAACGAGTCCCATGATGTCATAATTAGATTATGTTTAAGCTTATTATGGCTGGCATTAACTAGTTCTAATATCAATCTTTCTATTTGAGCTGTGACCACTTGGATTGTCAAAAATTGTCTATGAAAGATTCTTTTATTTCTCTCCCACCAAATTGCCCAGACCACTATTGCTAGAGTGCACTTCCAAATTGCTGAAAAAAGGGAGGATTAATATAGTTGTGGCCATGAGTCAAACAGGTCCCTTAGCTTGCATGGAAGAGGAGTTGGATATTGTAACTTTCTAAGGACAAAATGCCAGCATTCTTGAGCAAATTCACATTTTAAGAATAGGTGGTCTGTGTCTTCTTGATGATTATCACAATACAGACAATTAAAAGGATGAGCTATATTAAGTCTCTGAAGCCGCTCACTTGTTAATGCCCTATTATTCAAAGCTAGCCAAGAAAAGCAACCTTCTTTTGGTAATGTTAGATTATTCCAGCAGAAGGAATAAGCATGGGATGGTTGCTTGGTTGAGTCTCTTTGCTGAATAAGTTTATATCCATCCTTAATATTAAAATTCCCATCTGCCCCCGGTGCCCAAATCAAATTATCCTCCAAGTTTGATAAGTAGATCAATCTTTGAGACAAGATTTTCTGAAATAGTTGAATCTGTTGTGGTGAGAGAGGTAGTTCTTGGGGGTCTTTCCAAATTACTTTCCTTGAGTGCAGGCAGAAAGAAGATACATATCCAATTAAGTGAATACCCCAAACATTTTTTGGTACAGAGATAATATCCTCCATTCCAATGTCATTTTTACTAATCAAAGGTGGTATCCCACTCCATGAATCACGCCAAAACTTGACTGATTGACCATTATTGACATCCCATGTAATATACTTGCATATTAAATCTCTGGAGGAGATCATGAAGTCCCAAATGGCTGACCCTTTAGGGGGGTCAAATACCGATATAATTCTAGCCGGGTTAGAATCATCTAAGTACTTGGCTTGCATAATTTGGCACCAAATATTATGTGGTGTAGAATACATTTTCCATACTAATTTTCCCCCAAATGCTATGTTCCACTTTTGTAGATCATGAATCCCTGCCCCACCTAGCTGCTTAACTTGTGCTAATTTCTCTATCAAGACTAAAGCGATTCTCTTTTCTCCGTTCATGTTCCTAGTCCATAGAAAATCTCTAATCAGTTTCTAAATTTTTTGAATGATCGACATAGGAGCCTTGAGGACTGATAAGTAATAATTGGGGATTGCTATGAGAACTATTTTGACTAAAAGTATTCTACCTGAGAGAGACAGCCACCTTGCTTTCCATGCAACCACCCTAGCTTTGATCCTTTCGATGATTGGTGGAACAATAACTAATTTTATTTACCCCCGTGAAAAATGGGATACCAAGGTAGGCTAATGGAAGGGAATCCACTGAAAATCCAAGGAGGTTAACTATTTTATTAGATACAATTTGATTTGTATTAAACAGATATATTTTGGATTTGAGAGGATTAACTCTCTGATTTGATGCTATAGTATACAGGTCCAAGGTTTCTTTGATTTTCTTGGCCTCCCTGATGTTTGATGTACCAAATAATAATGTATCATCAGTGAAGAGTGAGTGAGTCATTGAGATATTTGTTTGACCGATTTGCACACCCAACCACTTGCCAGCCGCTTTCTTCCAAAGTATGAACCTACTAAATGTCTCTGCCATTAAAATGAATATGACTGGTGATAAAGGATCCCCCTGCCTAACTCCATGTGTAGATGAAAAATAACCCACTGGAACAACATTTATCAAAACTGAAAAAGATGCACCCGAAACACAAGCTTTTACCCATTTACACCAGCTTCTTGAAAATCCAAATTTTTGTAGGACCTTAATGAGGAAATCCCAGCTAACTCTGTCATATGCTTTCATCATGTCCAATTTAATAATGAAATGTGTTGATTTACTATTGTGGATAGAATGAAGAACTTCATGAGCCACTAGAGCTCCTTCCATTATCTCTCTACCTCGAACGAAGCCCCCTTGTGGATGCGAGACAATCTTAGGGATAAGGTACTGCATCCTTAAGTAAATAGCCTTTGTGATGATTTTATAGATAGTATTGCATAAGGATATCGGTCGGAAGTCTACAAATGTCTTTGGATTTTGCACTTTTGGAATAATGGCTATATTAGTAGTGTTGAAGTTTTTCAACATGGTCTTGCTGGTCCTTGATTCTTCTATAACATCCAATCATTCCCATCCAATCCAGTCCCAACATACTTGAAAGAATAGAGCAGTAAAGCCATCTGGGCCTAGGGCTTTGTCCGGAGGCAAGGAAAAGACCACTTTTTTTAATTCCTGAATGGTAAATGGAGCCATAAGTTTTGAATTATCCACTGTTGAGATCATGTTGAGGATTGCCTCTAGCAATTCCTCCATTGGAGGTGGCAGTGGACAAGCAATGGTAGGAGGGGCTAACAAATTTTGAAAAAATCTGACCCCTTCATCTTGTATGCTTTGAGGTTCTGACAATAAGATGCCATTGTCAGCTTTGGTTATAGAGAGAATACGATTGCTCGTTGTTTTTAGTTTAGCTAACTCATGAAAGTATTTTTTTATTTCTATCCCCCTCTTTAGCCAAAGTTCTCTTGACTTCTGCCTCTAGTATTCCTCTTCTCTGCTGCATATTTCCTCCCACTCCTATACTAGACTTTTCTGAGTAGCGAAGGAGTCATTATTCATCCCTTTCTTTATAATAGTGTTATATATGTCCTCTGATTTGGTCTTGATTGTTTCTTTCTCTTTAAAAATATTCTTAAATATTGTCTCATTCCATTTCTTGATCCACTATTTGGTGAGCTTCATCTTGTGTGCAAACTAGAACATTTTAGTTCCATCTATCGTGGGCACTGAATTCCAACAATGCTTAAGTGAATTCAAAAAACTTGGGTGGTGTAACCACATTCTTTCAAACTTGAATGATGGTCTATGTTGGAAATCTTGTTGTTTTACTATCATGTACAAATGCAGACAAATTGGGAAATGATTTGAACCTGGTTGTGGTAAAATTTCTAAGTGAAATGTAACATTGACTAATTTCTAGCATTGGGAGAGGAGAAATCTATCTAATATGATCGCTATTTGAGAGAAATCTACCCTTTTTTTGGTCCATGTAAATGACCCATTTGATGGCACAACATCCATTAGGCCATTATCTTCAACAAAATTTGCAAAGTCCTAAATTGTCCTCATTGGTGGACAAATTCCACCCATTTTTTTTGATAGTTTTAAAATGGCATTAAAATCCCCCCCCCCCCCAATATGATATGCCTGTCTGATTGAAGTTGTAAAAATTGAGTAATCTCTTACCACAATCTCAATTTGTCTTGGGTTGCTGTGGGCCAGTAAACATTAAACAATAATATTTTAGTATCAAAACATTCCAATCTGATGGCTTGCCAATTATCTTTCTTCTCAATAATTTGGACTTGAAAAGATTAGTATCCCAGAGGATAGCCAGCCCACCTAATGCACCTATCGTTGGACTATGAACAACATTCCATTTTGTCTGTTTCCCAATAGTTTTGTTAAAAACCTCATCTGACATCTTTGTTTCTTGAAGTAGTATAATATCCACTTTTATAGAATCAATTTCTAGCTTGATTCTATTTCATAAATCAACGTTACTCCTACTCAAACTTGTGTCTCTCGTATTGAACACAACTAGCTGTGATACTATTTGTTATAAGAAATCGATAGCAGATTAATGAAATTAAACAATAGGAAAACTAAGACTCAAAAAATGCAATTTCACAATGGTTCACTGTAAAGGCTATATTCACTCCCAAGTAGTGCAATATTTTATTCATCAATTATTTTTAAATATAAAACAATCCAATAATAAAATCTTTTTATAAGAAAACATAATAGCATTACCCAGACTATGAAGAGCCAAGAGTTATTGGTGGGAAATCAAATGACCATTAGGTTTCATATCCAACATGTCAACTCTTATATTTGTTATGCATTTTGTAATCTAATAGTCAACAAAGTATGCCAAATTTCCTTTGTGGTGGATTTATCTTCTTGTAGACTTGGTTCTATCTTGTCAACAATACCCCAAAATATAACTCAATTGGTCTCATTACACATGAAAGATAAATAATAATGCTTTTTAGTATAGAAAATTAAATTAATAGGCCTATTTTACCCTCCATAATCAGGTCAATTTTTCATTGTGGACTTTATTCCATATCCCATCAAAGGAAGCTTTCAACATCACATCCCTCTATGGTCTAAGTTGCATAGCTTTGATATATACCATTTGAAAGAGTTTAAACACTTAGAAGTGGTAGTGATTTTTTTCAATATATTAGTCATTTAAAATAGAAATGGGTTTTATATTTTTAAAACAATTCTCATGTTATCTGATCAGTTTGACTTGTTCCTCTTCTTGATGATGAATCATTCCATGTTATTGAAATGTCGAGTAGAAAGACTACACAATTTAATCCAAGAGATTACTTGACAATTTTCATGCACTATAAAAAAATTTATATGAACTTTTGATTTTATGTTTATTCTTTACTGAAAAATCAAACAATTTGAAATAATTATAACCAATTTCAATGATGCTAGAGCATCCGAGAAGAATTACACATCAGGATGTTTTTTGGTTTCATTTTAAGTTTCATTTTTCTATTTGTTATTTGTATCTTGGTGTTTTGGACAATGTAAATATTTGACAAAATATTCACCTTTGAAACTTCAATTTCAATAAGTAATATTATTGTTCAAAATTATGAGAAAGGAAAAGGTCTAAAAAATGAAAAAGCATTTGAATGCACTCCAATAGAAAGACATAGGGATGAGAAATTGACCGGAGTTTGGGGAAAAAGCCAAAAATAAATATTAATTTTCAATTTTGCATAAATTTGTGGATGTAGGGGTAATCGGTTCTGAGACGATTTGAAGAAACCGGTCAATAATTTGATGATGTGGTTGGAAAAACATGTGGTAAAAGGAGTTTACAAAAACTCATAAATTTGGGTGCATTGAATATAGGGAGGGATGTGTGTGGAGAAAAAGCAATCATTCTAGTTGAGGCCAAGAAATGATAGGTCTAATATTTCAGATTTGGTTGAATCGACTGGGAATTCAAGGGAGCGTTGAATTCCTTTTCTCTGATTGATTTTATTTGTTGATAAAATATGTCACTACTAGAACAGGGTAGTCATTTGTTTGAATAGTTTATGCTGAAACACAGACCCGTGTCAATGAAAATAAGAAAAAATTTTGTCTTATGATCTGGTAGTTTTTTGTATACGTATTTTGAAGGTGAATAAGCCTATTTATTTTAAGTTAGGTGATTGAAATTGGTTTTTAGTTTGGGATTATTGTTGTCAATCTGCACTAAGTGGTATCAGAGTAGGAAAAAGAACCTTTGGGAATTTGGAATTTTAAGTGATATGAAGATTTAAAAATTTCTCATAGAGGGCGAGGTTGTAGAGGAGGTAGAGGAGCTAGAGGTTTGGAGCTAGATATTGCAGAAATAATCTGAGCTTGCATAGTGGAAGCAATGAGGAGTATCACAACACAATTGGATGCCATGGAAGTGGATCAAAGAAGAGGTGTGCATATTGAAGATTTCACTGATGATGAAGAAGAACATACTATTGAAGAAGGTGAAGATGTGATCAAGAAGGGCTTGAATTGGGAGAAGAAAGGCTCACTAAATCCCTCACAAAACTCATTTGCAGACATTGGTTTGAACCACAAAGTTACAATTAAGGGTTGAACGCTGATGTTTTCTTGGATTGGATAGTAGAGATGGATAAATATTTTGAATATAACAACATAGAATAAGATGAAAAGGTGAAATATGAACAGAGAGTTACAAAACATGCTTCTCTATAGTGGGAACATTTGCAAATAGATAGACATTGAAGAGGGAAAGAGAATATTAAAACATGGAATCGAATGGTGACTAATATTAACTCCAAATTTTTTCCAGCTAATTACAAAATAAATTTGGTAAAGAAGCCTCAAAATCTGAACCAAAGAGAAAATAGTGTAGAAGAGTATAGAGGAGTTTTATTAGTTAGTCCTTTGAGCTGGTCAAATCGAAGAAGATATTGAGTAGGTTGTAAGGTATTTAAATGTACTGTGTCCATCCATACAAGATGAAGTATTCTTCATGAATATGAATAGTGTGGAGGAGGCTTATTAATATGCCTTAAAAGCGGAAGAAAAAACCAATAGAAGACAACAAAACAACTCTCGGGGCAAGGGCATATTCTCACGTGGAAGAGGCTTCCAAAATAAACAAGAGGAGGCAAGCATGTCAAGTGCGAATACACAAGAACGTAGGGGAAGAGAATATCTCCCAAGAGGAAGAGGAGACTACTCACGTTGAAAAGGATCTTTTCGAAGAGGTAAAGGAAGAGGATTTACAATTTTCCAATGTGGGGAAATCTGACATAGAGCCTTTGAATGTCATCTAATCCAATATGATTGAAGTAAAGGGAGGCAAGAGCACATGCTGTACATGATGAAAATGAAAAGGATTTCATTAAACATAGAGGAGGAGAGTCAATTATGTTAAGAAGAGTTTTGTTGAATTTGTAAAATAAAAAACTAGAACCAATTCAAAGAAGGAATTTGTTTCCAACAAGGTGCAAGGTGAATGGAAGTGATGCAAGATGATTGTGGCCAGTGGTAGAACCAACAATATTGCAACAAAAGAAATGGTAAGAAAGTTTTAATTGAAGAGAATTAAACATCCAAATTCATATAGAATCGATCATAGTTGTAAAAAGAGAATCAAATATTCGTGAATGTACAAAGTTTCATTTATTTCACATTGGAAACTATAAAGATAGAGTTATGTGTGATATAATGCTCATGGATGCTTTTCATGTTATTTTAGATAGACCATGGCAATTTGATAGAAAGGCTATACCTGATGGTGAGAGAAAAACTTATACAATAAAAAAGGATGAGGAGCATACCTTAAATCCATTAAGAAATAGAGAAGACGAAGATAAACCAAAGGTGTGTTTTTTTTTGGAAAACAATTTTTGAGGGAGTTCAAAAGAGGGGAGATATATCTTGATATGGCTCCCAAATTTTCAATGGTTGGGTTAGTGAAAGAAGAAGCTAACATACCAAAGGAAATACAAAAATTATTGGATGAATATGCAAAAATTTTGATGGAGGAGTTTCTGGATGGGTTGCCACTAATGGGAAGTATAAGTCATTGCATGGATTTAATACTCAATGCTAGTTTGTCAAACAAGGCACCATATAAAATGACACCAAGAGGAAATGAAGAGATTAATAAATAAGTGCAAGAACTACTTGATAAAGGGGATAATTAGAGAAATTCTAAGCCCATTTGCAGTTCCAACACTGTTTGCACCAAAGAAAGATGGAAGTTGGTGGATTTGTACGGACTCAAAAGAAATAAATAAGATAACTATCAAATACCGGTTCTCTTTACCATAGATGAATGACTTGATGGACTATTTGAGTGGGGAAAAATACTTCACAAAAATCAATTTGAAGAGTGGTTACCATCAACGAAGAATTAGAGAAGGGGATGAGTGGAAGACCTTAAAACAAAGGATGGGTTGTATGAATTGTTGGTAATGCTATTTGGGTTGTCGATTGCATCGAGCACTTTTATGAGATTGATGAATGAAGTCTTGAAGCCTTTCCTTCATAAGTTTATGATTGTTTATTGAGATGATATTTTGATATTTAGTATGTCAAAAGAGGAACATTTGCAACACATAAGATCAATCCTACAAAGACTAAAAGAGGAAAAGTTGATGGTAAATATGAAAAATTGTAGTTTCATGAAAGAAGAGTTGGTTTATTTGGGTTTTATAGTTTCTAGTAATGGTATGAAAATAGATCTAGAAAAGGTTAAAACCATTCTTGATTGGCCAACACCAAGAAGTATGTTTGAAGCAAGAATCTTTCATGGGTTAGCAAGCTTTTATAGGAAGTTTATTTAGAATTTTAGAACTATTTGTGCTCCACTCATGGAAACAAGGAAAGGAAATAAAATGGAATTTGTTTGGACATAAGTAGATGAGAGGAGTTTTAACATCTTGAAGGAGAAAGTAACTAAGCAGTTCATGTTAGTACTTTTGGATCTCAATAAAGTGTTCCAAGTGGATTTTGATGCAAGAAGGACAGCGATAGGAGGATTTCTAAGTTGTGATGGAAGACCTTTAGCTTATTTCAATGGGAAGTTATATGAAGCAAAAAGAAATAATTTCATGTATAATCAAGAGTTCTATGCAATTGTGCAAGCACCCAAGGAGGCATTATTTATTTCTCGAGGAGTTCGTGTTCTACACCGATCTTCATACATAATAAATCATTAATAGCCAAGGTAAGATAAATCAAAAACATATAAAGTTTGTTGAATTATTGCAAAGTTATTCATTTGTTTTGAAAAACAGAAATGGTAAATCAAATAGAGTTGTCAATAAATTGAGTAGGAGCTGTTTATTGTTGAATGAGATGCATGTGAATGTAGTTGGATTTGATTGTTTGGGAGAGTTGTATGAGAAAAATGCTGATTTTAAAGAAGCATAAACAACATGTAGAAATCCCGGTGAGATTGATAGAACTCCATGGTTGGAATATTTCATACAAGAAATATTTTTATTTAAAGGAAAGATATTGTGCATACCTCAAGGCTTAACGAGGGAAAATTTGATGAAGGAAAAACATAGTGGAGGATTAAGTGGACATTTTGGAGTGGAAAAAATATTAGCATACCTGAATGAGAGTTATTATTAGCCGAGAATGAGTGCAGATGTAAAACAAATGGTGCTGGGATGTGGAGTGTGCCAGTATGCCAAAGGGGTGAAGCAAAACACTGTATTTTACAAGCCATTGCCAATACCGAAGAAACTGTGAGAATGCATTAGTATAGAATTTGTTTTAGGGCAGCCACGAACACAAAGAAATAGAGATACAAAATTTGTTGGTCATTTGTTACGCACATTGTACAAGAAAATGGACACACGGTTGGGATTTAGTTCAGCTGCCATCCACATATGTACATGGTCAAATAGAAGTTGTTAACGAGAGTTTGGAAAATTTGTTTAGGAGCTTGGTTGGAGATAAACCAAGTCAATGTGATTTTATTATGGCACAAGCATAATTTTCTTATAATAACTCCATCAATCGAAGTGTAGTTAAGAGTCCATTTCAAGTGGTGTATGGTTTCAGTCCAAGGGGTGTGAATGAGTTGAGAGATAGTGCTGATTTGAATAGAAAAAGTGTTGTTGCGGAGAACATTGCTGAGTATATCCATGATTTGCACCAAGAAGTGAAGCAAAACTTGGAGAAGAGTGCAATGAAGTATAAGGAACATGCTAATCAGCATAGGAAGGTACATGAGTTTGAAGTTGGAGAGCTATTAATGGCGCTTTTGCAAAAAGAAAGATTTCCTCAAGGTACCTACGACAAGAGAAAGTGGAAGAAGATTGGCCTTTGTAGAGTCTTATAGAAGTTTTCCTCAAATGCATATGAAGTTGAGCTTCCAACAGGGATTGACATTTCTCCAATGTTCAATTTGGAAGATTTGTACAAGTATCATGAAGGCGAATCAACTGAGCAACAAAGTGTAGCTTTGTATTTATCGAATGTTAGGCAATGGGTGCATCAATTGCCGAAAAGAAGTTTGAACAAATTATCAGGTAATTGGTTCTCATGTTGCCAAACGAACAATGAGGTGAGAACATTTGGAGTACCTAGTTTGCTGGAAGAACCATCCAGCAGAAGAGTCTTCTTGGGTCAGTGCTTCAGATTTGGCAAAGCATAGAATTCTCCTTCCAGCTTTGTCAAAATGTTCATGAGTTCAACCCTCGTGAAACATTTCTTTACTCGTGGTGTTTGATAGCAGACCATTTGGAAGGAATTACACGACATGATGTTTTTTTGGTTTTTATTTAAGTTTGATTTTTCTATTTGTTATTTTTATCTTGGTGTTTTGGACAATGTAAATATTTGGTGGAATATTCACCTTTGAAATTAAGTAATATTACTGTTCAAACTTCAGAGAAAGGGAAAGGTCTGAAAAATAAGAAGGCATTCGAATGCACACCAACAGGAAGACAGAGAGATGAAGAAGTGAGCAAAATTTGGGGAAAAAATGATAAATCAATTTTCAATTTTGGACAAGTTTGTGAATGCAGGGGCAATCGGTTCTGACATGATTTGAGGAATCCGATCATCAATTCGATGATGTTGCTGGGAAAACGTGTGGCAGCAGGGTTTTCCAAAAACTCAGCGATTTGGGTGGTTTGAATGTAGAAAATCGGCCCGGTTGAGGCCAAGAAACGATAGGCCTAACATTTCAGATTTGGTGGAATCGACTGAGAATTCAAGGGAGCGTTGAATTCCTTTTCTCTGATGGATAGTCTTTGCTGATAAAATCTGTCACAACTGGAACAGAATAGTCATTTGTGTGAACACTTTATGCTGAAACACAGACCGGTGTCAATGAAAATATGAATACAATTCATCTTATGATCTGCTATATTTCTGTATACGTATTTTGAAGGTGAATAAGCCTGTTTATTTCAAGTTAGACGATTGAATTTGGTTTTTAGTTTTGGATTCTGGTTTTCGATTTGCACTAGACAAATTCACATCTTATATACTCGTGAAACTTGCTTCCCTTAATTTCTCAAAATAGACTTAGAAACAATAGTTAGTTCTAATCCTTTCCTTGGACATGGCTATTCAGCTCTTATGATGCACTAATATATCTGCATCTTAAGAGCTAAATAAATGTTTTCTATTTTGTTGAGCTAACCTTTCTAAATCTACAGCACAACAATCAATGGTTATAATTTTTTTAACAATAAACATAAATACACTTTAAACAGGGAAGCTTTAATGAAAGACATTTTATTTAAGTGCGTACCTTTAACATTTAAACTTAATGTTTTAGGAAATTAGAAAATTAAAAAAGCAAGTTTATTGTGGTAAACAGCTTGTTATATTAGAGTTCTAGATAGCCTATAAAGAATTATTATACAATGCAGAAAAATTTACTAACAGCAACCTCGTATATACATAATTTCACAGCTGTTGATTGGCTGAGTCGAACACGCTCAACCAGTAGATCAAATGGTGATTTCGAATACACGCTCATTCAAAATATGATCAAGATTTACGGAGGATTCTTCTATTAAGGTGATTAGATATTCTTCTTTAGTGTAATAAACTGGACAAAATATTAACTGGCATTATCCCTTACAGTTATTATAGTGAGTTAACAAAAGATTTATTACAAATTTAATAAGAGAATTGGGTACCATTCCCCGAATAAGATGGCACAAAGCAAGAAACATTTCAATGACTATTGAACAACTAAAGAAAAGGAAAAATTTAATTTCACTTGATTTCTAAATCATGATGTTGAGATGAATGTTACGAGTTTACTGCATGTTGTTTGCACTAATCCTCTTAAATAAGAAATAATAAGATTTGAACTCTTAACATTTCAATTTAAAGATATGAAATTTCTCTCCCCTGATCTATTGAAGCATCTCAAGGGGGAAAAAAAATTATATTCAGCATTCCTTTAATCTGAAGAAAAAGCGGAAAACATTTTTCATTCTCTCTTTGAAACAAAATTTAGAAAATAAAAGAAACAAAATATCTCTTCACCACATTAATGAAGTTTCTAATCCTAAACAAAATCTACTCTCTTATTTGTACAAAAAGTATTCACCTATATTCTAGATAAGCCCATAAAATGTTTTTTTACAGATAGGATAAGTTATTTCTCATGAATAAATAACTTTATAAACTTTTTCTCATTCACAATTTGAATCAATTTCTAGTATAATTGTTATTTAATCTGAAATTCCATGGAAGAAACTCAGACAAAATGAAAATATTCATCTACAAACATGAACAGTTGAACAAAAGTCTTATAAATGCAATCAGTATAGATATCCGAGGGAGAATTGATGCAGACTAAATCTCAAGTAACTATAAAATTAAAAACACAAAATACTTACATATAAGCAGAAACATTTTCTGATCTATACGAGCAGCTCAAATATCAGACAAATTTATAGTCAAAATAAAAATCGATGAAGTCGTGGAGTCCCCCCAAACACTTCTGCGAGAGAGTAAACTGCTTTCACTGAAGTGTTTGGGAGAATTCGACGACTCTCAACTATACAAAAAGCCCGGCTACATGAAAGGCAAGACAGAAGATTTTTATAGACTTTTCTATCTGAATTGCAAGACAGAAGATTTTTATAGACTTCGTAAATAGAAAAGGGAATCAAATAAAGAAAGAATACTAAGAAAATTCATTAAACTTTTTTAGGAGGAATATTTCTGCACCGCGATTATCCATGTGTGGTATGCTTAGAAAAATGGAGCCCTGCAGGAAGGTTTGGTCAAATCATTCTTTTTATTGTTATCTTTATCTTTTTCAGCTTTAGCAGAGTAATGAGACTGAACATGCGGTACGATAAGGACGAACGGAATAGGACGGAAGAAGAATATCTTAGATAGGAATAAATTTTGAAGGACGGACAGTTCACACTTGTACAAAACCTTTATTTATTTGGACTATTGCACCATTCGTATGTCGGTGATGAATGATGATAAGAGTTCAAAAGCTGCATCCATGAAGGGACCTCCTCTTTTTATGGTAGCTTCTTTCTACCTATACAATATACATCTATTAGAGATCTTCTTTTGGTGTTGTGGTAGGGAATTTATATTTTTGAGAGGGGTCACCAATTCAAATCTTGTAAGAGTGGTTTATGTTGTTTCATTTATGGTATAGTTAGGTGTGTTCACGTTCTTAAAATTAAGTAACAAATTAATTATTAAATTTATTTAAATAATAAAATTAAGATAATAGGAGTGATAATATGTTTAGGATTCAATGGTGTAGTTTTTTGAGTCAAATTCATAGACCCATATTTTATGAGTAGTGTTCACAACAACCCATCTCTCATGAGAATGAATGGAACACTTAGCACTCATTCCATCTAGGTGATTCTCACAAAGGTGAAGCACTAGGACTTCTCGGGAGGTCATCCATATGAATACTACTCTAGCTCAAGCACACTTAAGCACAAAGTTTCCTCTAAGGTTAAGCTCACTTTGCTTGCAACCCCAATTGTAAAACCTTCAACAAATGTTGTGCCTTGTGAGCCATTCATTATAAAGCCCCTTAAGCTCATCAATTGATAAGTAAGAGATGTTTTTCATAACAAGTCAAATTGTGATATTTCTATCAAGATTCAATTGTGTAGTTTTTGTAGTCAAACTCAATGGCCCATGTTTCATGAGTTGTGGTTTACCAAAACCAATTTCTCATGTAAGTGAATGGAATTGTTAGCACTAAATTACATCTCAGTGATGCTCATAGAGATGAAGCAACGAGACTTCTTAGGAAGCCACTCATCCTAGTATTCCTTCAACTCAAGGACACTTTATCATGAAGTGTCCTCCAAGGCTAACTCCACTTTTCTTGAAACCTCATTTGCAAAACCTTCATTTTCATTGAAAGTATTGAATTTTGATTGACTATTATTGTATAGAAAGAAATTCTCATTTAACTTTCATTTCATGTTCTCTATATTTTGATGATAAATCATGGAGAGTAATTCAAAATATTAATGGAAAAAGTTTTTGCAAAAATATATAGGACATTCAATGTCTAAAATTATGCACCATGGAGAGTTCATGTATTTAACATTTAAGGTTGATTAGCAAATAAAAGAATAGTAAGTAATGGAGCACAATTTTATGAAGATGGACATTTTACATTTTTGTTGATGTATGAAAATTGGACCGTCTTCAACTAGAATCTCACACACACACACACACACACATTTTCATTTTTTCTCATAGATCTTAACAATCGAACTATTCTATGAATTGTCAATTTGTTGGTCTAGGTTACTCCCAAAGATATAAATTTGAACTATACCTGTAGAAATAGTATACACATTTTATTCCTCCTAATTTGTGATCAATTAAGTTCTTTAGTCTTTCATCTACCTTTAGAGGGGTTCTAGATCATTTTTGGAAATATCTCTTAAGTCAACCCCTGAAAGAGACTAAATTACGATCATGCCATTGATGAAAGACAAAACTCCTCAAACATGTAGATGTCCTACAAGAACTGAGGAGAGCCCTAGAATTTTAATTTTCTCTAAAGGAAGTATTTTGAGAATAATATATAAATAATTTATTAGGATAGATAAATATAATCAAATATGAAACACTATAATTGAATTTGATCAATACAAGGACACAATGATAAATTGTGTAAATGTGTGCTTCATCAAAAAGAAGAATGGGAAAGAATCAAGTAAAGTTTGAAATTCGATGTAAATGCATCTAGAGTGTAAGATGAATTTTGAATCATAAAAAAATATGTTCTTTCAAGATTGTTTGTTTATTTATAGGTTTACAATAATGTTATATTCAGTATTTGATAATCACAACTTATGGTTAACATTTATGATGACATATACTAAGTTCTAAATTCATTAATAAACTTATTATAGTCCCAAATCATTATTTTTGATATGTTACACTCATATAAGCTTTGTGGAAAAACAAAATATTACATCTCTACTTTTATCATTTCTAGATAGCTCCATGGTATAAATCACATCAAGATCCATTGCACATTTAGATCAATGCATTCATTCTGCATGGCTCCCTAATACACATTTCAAGGCCATGTTTCATCTCACCCTAATCTTTTTCTCTACTTTAAAATAAACAAAATTCATGTATGATACTCACTCATTACTCCACAAGCACCATTAATGAACATTTTGAGTCAATCACTTCATTAAGAATGAGAAATAGAAGTAAATTGGGATGTTAAATACTTAAACTAAATGAATGTTTTGTTAAATTATTAGGGAATTTTATGATTTCAACAAATTGGTTCCCATGCATCATTGAAGACCAATATCTCATGTTGTAATCCTACTAAGAAAAAATATAATGTATTTTATGGAAATATGAATCGATAAAAGTTTAAATTTATTTTATTTTTCATTGGTTTTGCTAGTGTGATTGTGTTTTTGGAGCTATATGGTTGCATAATCATTCATTGGATATTTTAGCCATAACATCATCTAATTCAAATTTTCAAAATTTATAGCTTAAATCTATAGGTGCATAATTAATTTGACAATTATAGAAATTATCCAAGATATGGGAATAGAAAATTCAAGATAGAAAAAGCATATATCAATTTGGGTGAATGAATGTTTATAATTATATCTAGCCTACATGAATATAATAGAATATGCTTATAGATTAATAAGGTGGAGGATAAAAGTGTATGAGTGTTTTTTTTAATGAAAATGCAAAAATGACTAGTTAAATGTGATATCACTACCACTCGTATCATATTCATGCTTTGGCTTTAATTTTGAGAGCTAATATATTGACATGCGACAAAGTGAGATTGAATTAAAGCTTCTTATTGGAGACTTGTTCAACATCATTTCTATAAGGTATCATAGACCTAAAAATTAAATTATTTTAATGAATTTCAAGTACTTTCAATGATCTATAATTTGTCCTTTAATATTATGTTTTATAAATCAATATATTTTGGACTTTTCCGAAATGATTTTATGAGTTTTTATTGTTGGAGAGATTAGGATCCCATCATGAGTGTAGCCACACTTCAAGCAATTGAACCAAGGAACTATCCAACCAAAAGAGAATGTTACAACTTGACTAATGAAGAACAATGAGATCCAATAGAAATGATTGATACGAGCTTGCAGTGAACTGATATTGAATTGATGATACCATGTAAAAATGAGGCTTCCTTATATTGGCAAGGTGATGAGATAGTTACAATGAGAGAAATGGTGAAAATATTGTACTCAATTAATTCAAACATGATTTATTTATATTGATTTCTAAATTTATTTATAAAGCCCTATTTTCCTTGTCTAAACTACCTTTTGGAAATTAATTCCTATCAACTAACTAAACTAACTGAATATTTATTATATATATTTAATCTAATATACAAACCTACAAGAAATTACTATCAACTAAATAAAACTAACTAAATATTTATTATATTTATTTAATCTAATCTAAAAATTGCCTATATTAATGTAAAATATCCAAAATTGCACCCCTTATTACATTAATTAAAACAAGAGTAGAACATTACAAGGGTTTTGAACCCAACCATTATAGGGACTTTGATTAAGTGTCTTCATTTATCCTCCTCCCTCACCCTGGATACACCTAACTGACTTCACCAATGGATATCCTACGTATAGAACTTGTAACCATCTATCCAACATGAGACAACAAAAAAATGTTTCCACCCCAATGAAAAATAATACACATTTTCTCTAAAGTTTTATATAGCCTTTGAGTGTGTCTAATACATTCTCTAGTGCTGCACATAACACCCCTTTCGTTTGAAAGTTTTCATCTCCTCGTAGCATGTCTAACACCTCCTCAAGTGTTGTGTACATCACCAAGAAAATGTATCATATGAGACAACATTTCTTCTAAGAGTCCACAACTCCTATAAGTGTGACTAATGCATAAAAGTACAAAGGCATGTCACACTTTAGGCCAACTTATCAACACAACTAAATTTATGTATTTCTAACTAAAATATAGTTTTGGTCAAACATATGGTCTAGCTACATTTATTTTAGCTAAGTTCGATATGTGTCTTGGCTTTTCTAATTAGAAGTGTCTATTGAATGCATATTTTAGAAAACTTTGGGTCTGATTGGCAAAAGGAAAAATTAGTTTAGAAAAAAAATGCTTCAACAACTCCTACACTTTTATTGATATTTTTGAAAAATTTAAAAATACCCTTTATAGATCTATAAATGAAATTTTCTAAAGATATGTATTTTTAATATTTTAATTACTTTTTATATATTATATTTATTTTTTATTGAAAGTAGTCATCAACACAACAATATACAGTCCATTATCCTATCAAGCAAAAATAGTAAAGTTTATTGAAATTTTTGGGAAATAAATATGATGCAGTAGAGGAAAGAATCTATATCAAGAGGATATAATATATTTCTAGTTTAGATGAATATTTGAGACAAAAAGTGACATCCAATAGAAAGAGATATATTTTAGTACACATCAATTTTTAATTTTATATTTAAATATACATTTATAAAAATAGCGAAGAGATATATCTATGCAAAAAAATGGATTAGAATGCGAACCCATACATAGAATCTTTATGGATTAGGATGTGAACCCATAAATTGAATCTTCATGGATTAGGATGGGAACCCATACATATAATCTTCTTGATGCCTAGAACAAGTCATCAGGATCACATGGAATAATGAGCCAACTCATAGGATCGCTACACCAAATGCAGAAACATGAAACCGAGAACAAACTGAAAATAAAATATTTTTTGGGTGATGTAAGATTGTCAACGACCCTAGGATCCTCCTACAATAGTGTATATGTATATGTATATGTATATACATATCACTGTGTTTGTCTAAAATTTTAGAGTGAAATCTTTAAATTCATAACTTTTTTTTGAACTATATATATACATTTGCATTTATGTTGTATTCAGCCTTGGCCAAACAAACTAGTTCTTTTTAAACATCAAAATATGTAACAATCAATTTTTTTAATAAGAATATGCTAATAATTTACTATCTTATCTATAAATAAGATATAAAATTATGATGTGCGTTAGAATACTCTATACTAATAATTTATCTTGTCGCAAAGATAGAAGGTGTGTACAATAAATAATTTTTTATTTTTTTATAAGTATTTTGAAAAGGTTTCATGATAATTCAAATAAGTTGTACTCCAATAAAATGTATTATTTTTGTAATGATAAATAGTTATTTTCTTTTTGTATTAAATTGTTGGTCCATTTACATTAGCTTAAAGTTAGAGGCAAGAAGACTTATGGTTAGCTAGAGGTATTGGGATCATTTATCTTTCATGAAGTTACATTTAAAAAATAATATGTTGTTCTTAGTCAATTGCTATTTGTTATCATTGCACTACTAGGGATATCATGATTAAGTTTGGTTCAAATGTTTGAAAAGTCAAATTTAGAACACTTTTCAATAGACATATTAATGTAGTAAGCTGTGTGATGAGTCACACCTTCAAATCTTAATAATAGATAAATAAAAGACCAATTCAAATTTACAAAATAAAACAATAATATATGATATTCTGTAAAACCACTAGATTCTTCACACACTTACCAATCCTTTTCCCTTAGGGCGAGAAGTTCTTATAAACTTATCAAAATAACAATATGACATTGCTTTAACATATAAAGCATGGGCACTTACAGAAAACTAATTATAAGCTTCTTCTCTATCACTCAGTCACCAAACAAGTTAAACATCAATATGGATTCCATCTAACTTCAGTTAAAATTTTCCAAAATATACAGAAATTTTAAATCATTCAAATAATGTGGTAGAAATAATACCATGCCCTTGAATTAAGCCCACAAATTTTGTGGAGTCAAGCGAATCACTGAGACCTCCCAAACACTTCTGTGTTCTCCCAGACACTTTTCCTTCTTGGGTGATTTCACTGAAGTGTTTGAGAAGGCTCCACAACTCCTAGACAGCAATGAAACAAAAGAAAAAGAAGAAAGGAAAATCCATCGATTTTCATAACATATCTCCATTGAAGTGGAGTTGAAAGATTATTTATATAATAATTTTTTTCAGAATGGAATAGTTGGTGGATGAAGACTCTGCGTCAAGACAATGCACCATAGATTGTATTCCAATAAAAACCAAACTCTGGATAAAATCTAGTGAATAAACAGAGAATCTCTTATCTTTTTTTCCCTGAATTGCTTTCTATAAAAGAGTACCGTAGCTTTTGAAAAAGCAGCCGTGCAACATAGTCCGGTCAGATTTTGCCTGAAATGAACGATTCTAATTCCTCCTGCAATCCATCTTTTTCTGTCTAACTTATCAGTACGTAGAGATGGACGGAAAATGAGAATCTAAGTCCTTTTCTTGAGTGGGAATTTGGAGAGGTATGAGAGGCTCATCATCATCTACGTTTACATTTTACAACGGATGACAGAGGTGGATCAAATCTTTTACACCGTATGTACTCCATGGATTCCCACAGGGAATCAGACACCAAATGTGGGGCATCTTGTTGGTTCGTGGAGGCATGAAATAATGTTGTAGATCTCTATTGAAGTTTGCTTTTATAAACGAAGGCCTTCCCCATCCAAACTCATCGATATGCTTAACCGTGGTTTGATTTAGGCCATTCATAGAAATGATTATGCGCCATATATTGAATACTTTTATGTTTTTTTATATAATGATTTTTTGGTATATCTTTTTAATTATTGGTGTATTATTTTTTTTGATATTAAGGAAAATAAGTTTTGAAGGGACCTGAAATCCTTTACGAGAAGGTCACAAAAGATAGACAAAGACAGCCCTCTGAGAGGAAACGATTCAAGACCTTAACGAGGGTTTTTCCAATAGGCTCCCACAACCTAGAACAGACAACTTGGGTGAGGCCCCAAGTAAACCCAGCCAAAAGAAAATCCCAAAAATTTAGGATTTTCCTTTAGCCCCCTTCTGATGGGATCAAATGGTCATACCGAAAGAAGACGAAGATCGTTTGGAATGTTTTCCTTTAACCTTGATCCATCCTTCTTCAACCTTAGCAGCATCATTCTGCTAAACCAATGAGTCCAAACCAGAAGAAACAAAGCCCCCAGAGGAGGCAGCATCCTACCCGAAGGTAGCTAGCGGAGAACCAGGGCTTGGGAGAGGGATAGAACCTCTAGAAGGACCAGTAGGTATACACCCAGAGGCAAATTCTACAGAAGAACTAGAAGGAACAAAGTCAGAGCCAACAGATAAGGAGGACACTCTAGATGTGGGGGAATCCTGCACACTTGTTGAAGAAGAAGGAGGAACAACAACACCCACAACAGCTCCAAAAACAAAAGAGGAGGGAAGGGGAGAAGACACAAGGCCAGCCCGCTCCACCACTTGCACAAACTCTAGTGAGAGGACACCTTCTCCACCTTCTCTGTCGTATTGGTGTATTAATTGTTGTAACTCATCTAGTGAAGATGAAATTTGGTGTCTAGAATTTTTCGCCTGCTTATCTTTTAAGTTGCATTTCATGTTGTTTTCAATGACACTAGATCACATCATGTGGTTTCATTTATCTATTATTGCAAGTATATTCTTTTTAGGACCTATACAACTTATATGTTTTTGGACTAATTGTTAGCTTAAGTGGATATGTTAAGAAGCAAAAAGTTGGATGTTTGAAGATGGAGTGATGATTGTAGAATTCCTTATTAATAGTGAATCTCATTGAAATTTCAAATACAAGTTTCATAAGCATGATCATAATGATTTATTTAACATGAATAGTGATTCCACCACCTATATGAACTTTATAGGTTCTACTATTGTTTGTCATTTGCTTCTATTACTGTGGGGCCATGGAGCATAGTGACATAGGGTCTTGGTGTTGCAAATGGCCATGGAGAACTAGAGGGGTCAAATTGGAATAATTAAAGAAAGGAAGTGATAATATTTTGTTGCATTTGATAGTATGTTAGGCATAGGTAATGTTCACATTGCAATCCTATGACTATGGTACTTTTCTTTTAGTAGAAAAACTATATTATTGAGACTCCATAAAATAATATATTAGGAGAATGATTTGGATGTCCCATATGATAAAAAGAGATAAATGTTTCTCATTTATTTGGTTTCTATTTTTTGTAAGGTAGCATTGAAGGAGACGTGGAATTGGTTTTATTCCACTTATCCTTTAGAAAGAGCATCTACATTAGCCATCACAAATTTCTACGATAGCATGTAAGAATAGTTATGATAATTTATACAAATTTCATTTGACAAATATGATAACTATCACAAATCAAGATAGATTCTTTACAATATTGGATTTAGATTCTATTCAAAGAGATTCCATATGTGTGGGGCATTGGAATTTATGAGCTCATTTATGTGAGCTAGATATTTGGACATGAGTGGACACTTTAGGTGCTAAGAATTGCTCCAAGGTTTTAGCACTTGGTTTGCAATACCGCTTATGATATCTTGTATTGTATTTTTCTCTATATTAAAGTATTGTGTGTCATATCCCAATGATGAGACACAAAAAAGGATGACAAGATTTAAGAAAGAAACTATCAAAGAGGAATTCTCTATTTTTTCTAATTAACTTAGTTTGTTTAGGACTTCCAAATTTTAATAATATATTGTCTTGTATTCAACTATTCTATATTTCATTATTTAAGTAGAAAAACTATATTATTTCATCTAGGGACAAAATATAGCATTTAATAGATGACATATGCTAGGACATTGAAAAAAAATGTGAACTTATTTTCTATTAGAAATATTATTATTTTTTCTATCAAAGGAAATATGAAAATTGAAATGAACAAGTAATAAACTTTAAGATTTTTTATTTTTTTTAATCAAAAGTGGGATAACCACCATATTTTATTATTAATCTGATTCAATAACTCCCCCGTGGAAGAACCAGTAAGAAACCCTGGGATCATAGTTAAATACAAGCATATATTCGAGGAGTAGTAGGTACATGTTCATTTACATAGGCTATTCTATATGCCCATAGTCCTATAACAAAACTAACCCATATATCAAAGAGTTCCAGATATATGATATTGACAATCTAACCCACATCTGAATCAAACTCATTTTGTTCAAAAGATGAAGATGCCAACTTCAATTTATACAACAAAATAAAGATTTGGCATAGCTAAAACCCAAAAACATAGTCATAAAATAACAACAAGTTGCTAGTTGACCATGTCATCTGATGTGTTGGTAGTAACAAGAGGGCATACTGTAGGAGACGGGAGTCGAACACTGGGCATCAGCACATCCATCATACTACTTGGTTCATAGTCATCACACAAACCCACAGAACCATGACACTAAAGTGAAACATCACCCATCACCAAACCAGCAGGCCGAGCATTGAGATCAGGGACCCGTAATGAAGTCTTCAAACTTTGGCCACTGGTAGAAGGTTGTGTCGTCCTGCTAGCATGAGGAGGGGGATAATTTGGTAGCTCAATGATATCCAAGAGAGCATTTACTTGACATTTGACTCTGTCCGCCAAGTGAAATCCCAACCTCTGACCCGACATTCGGAGAGCATTCTCAGCAAATCTGGCATCATGCGCACAGATTGACCTTTTTATACTTTCATAGAGGAGGAAGCAATCATGGTTTGTGAGCAAGTCTTGATGAGAGAATAGACCACTGACCAGTGCCAATCCCTCCCATAGGTCATACTGATGCACAGCCTGCAATAGTACATTGTCTTGTAGAAATTTGGGATTAACCACTTTGCTAGCCAGAGACAACACCGGACTCATTGATTGGGCCAAGTCCATCACATTGGACAAA
Organism: Chamaecyparis obtusa; assembly: GCA_027943335.1. Taxonomy (NCBI): domain Eukaryota; kingdom Viridiplantae; phylum Streptophyta; class Pinopsida; order Cupressales; family Cupressaceae; genus Chamaecyparis; species Chamaecyparis obtusa. The sequence continues at coordinate 16,782 of BSBK01013843.1, read as the reverse complement.
AAGATTGATACAACCTATGAAGGGAAGATAATATGTCACGAGTGCGAGGCAAAGATTTCTTCCCCAACAACCAACTGGATTGCAGCCCTTAATGCATATGAGTGACATATGAACATATCAAAGAACAAACCCTCATCAATGTGAGCCGGTAAAGCCTCTTCCATATGCCCCATTGGTAGCTTAACTCTGTAATTTCTTGGCATAATTTCAAGATGATAATGAGCACACTGCCTGCATTTCATACTCTGTGTAACCCGCAAATCCATTGCGCCCAAACCTTCACTTCCCAGGGACTGATAAATATACACAATGGGTACACAAGGGGCCATGAATTTGTAACTTACGTGCCTGGACAAGTACATCTGCAATAATCATTGGGATCACACAAGTGTGTGCAAAATGCTACAAAATCTCAGTCGTATTATAGGAAACTGGGATTCTACAAGAAGTACCCTTAATGTTTTTTGACCTCAATACTCGCATGTGTGACGATATCCTTGAGAATGGAGAAATAGAGATGGCAGCACATATGATGCACTAACAAAAGTTAAGAAGTTGTTGAGGACTATAAATGCACTAAAATTTTCACATGGCATGTACTATAATAACAAATTCATGAATGCACCAATCTTCAAACACACGAGTGACAGGAATCTTGACACACAAACATAAAGGCATCCATATGATCACTGAGCCATAGTACCAGCACCACATCAGACTAAGGGCAAGCTGCACGTCCACACACTTAGGGAGCATCCTGCTTATGTCACTCTATCTCATCTATAAATTTCATTGAACTTGACATCTTGCTTTAAAATTGTAACATCATTATAGGCCACTACTTCACATCCATCACAATCTCTGTTTGCCAAGTGGTCTACTAATTGATTTCGCTCCCTTAATGTATGAGAAACCTGAACTTCTTGAAATGAGTCCAATAACTGCCATATTTGCTGAAGGATGTAGGTTAATTTCTAGTTATGTGATATTCAATTAATACATGCTAAGATAATAACCATTGAATCTCCTTCTATTTGGATCTTGTTGAAACCACCATTTTTAGCCAATATTAGTCCTTCTAATAATGCCTTGGCCTCAGCCATGTTATTTGAGCCAAAAGGAAGGGTGCAACATTTTATTGCTAGCAATAATCCTTGATAATCCCGAATACAAATGCCAGCCCTTGATTTACCTAGATTCCCTCTTGATGAGCCATCAAAGTTAATGTTGCTAAATCCCTTTTTTGGTGGTATCCACTTGATGCCTTCTTTGTCTAGCACTTTATTGGTTTTTGATTGGTAACACCAACCAAAAGGAATATGTATTGTTTCCACTCTCGAAGTATAAATGAATCCCATGCTGTCATGACTAAATTATGCTTAAGTTTCATGTGACTAGCATTAACTAATTCTGATATCGATCTTTCTAGCTGACATGTGACTACTTGAACTATTGAAAATTGTCTTTGGAAGATTATTTTATTTCTCTCCCACCATATTGCCCAAACAACTAATGCTGGGATGCACTTCCAAATGGCAGAGAAGAGGGAGGTAGAGTATAATTGTGGCCATGATTCAAATAGATCCCTGATCTTACATGGAAGAGGAGTAGAGTATTGTAGCTTTCTAAGGACAAAAAGCCAGCATTCTTGTGCAAATTGACAATTTAAGAATAGATGATTTGTATCTTCCTGGGGATTATCACAAAGTAGACAATTGAAAGGTTGTGTTATATTGAGTCTCTGAAGCGGCTTGTTTGTTAGTGCCCTGTTATTCAATACTAACCAAGCAAAACATCCTGCTTTGGGCAAAGTTAGATTGTTCCAATAGAAGGAATAAGCACGGGATGGTTTTAAGTTTACTTCTGATTGTTGGATAAGCTTATATCCATCCTTAATGTTATATTTTCCATCTTCCCCTGGTGCCCAGATCAATTTATCCTCCAAGTTTGATAAATAGACCAGTTTTTGAGATAAGATTTTCTCAAAAATTTGAATCTCTTGTGCAGATAGAGGAAGCTCATGTGGGTCTTTCCAAATTACTTTCCGTGAGTGCAGGAAAATTGCTAGTACATACTCACTAGGATAAATACCCCAAATAGATTCTGCCATAGTAACTATATGTTCTATTTCTATGTCATATGTACTTATCAAAGGTGGTGCTCCATTCCATGAATCCCACCAAAACTTGATTGATAGACCATTATTTACTTCCCAAGTGATGTACTTGTGTATTATTTCTCTAGAAGAGATCATGAAATCCCAAATAGCTGACCCTTTAGGAGGGTCTGACACCGTTAGAATTCTTGCCGGATTAGTATCATCTAGATACTTGCTTTGCATAATTTGGCACCATATGTTATGCTGTTTAGAGTACATTTGCCATACAAGTTTACCCCCAAAAGCTTGGTTTCATTTTTGTAAGTCATGTATCCCTACCCCACCTAGCTATTTTACTTGTGCTAATTTCTCAATAGAGACCAAAGGAATCTTCTTTGCCCCGTTCATGTTTCCAGTCCATAAAAATTCTCTTATCAACTTATGAATTTTTTGTATAACCAACATAGGTGCCTTGAGAACTGACAGGTAATAATTGGGGATTGTTGGGAGAACCATTTTAATTAGAAGTATTCTGCCTGAAAGTGACAATCACCTTGCTTTCCATGCTACCACCCTAGATTTAATCCTTTCGATGATGGGTGACCAATAACTGACTTTGTTTGCACCCATGAAGAATGGGATTCCCAGATATACAGATGGAAGGAAATCAACTGTAAATCCTAGTAGGTTGACAATTTGATTTGTATTAAACAAGTATATTTTAGACTTGTGTGAATTGACTCTTTGATTTGAGGCTGTTGTATATAAATCCAAGGTTTCTTTAATCTTCCTGGCCTCTCTGATATTTGATATCACAAATAGTAATGTGTCATCCACGAAAAGAGAATGTGTCACTGAGATAGCTGATTGCCCAATCTGCACTCCTACACACGTACCTAATGCTTGCTTTCATTGGATAAGCCTACTGAATGAGTCTGCCATCAAGATGAATAGTATTGGTGATAATGGTTCCCCCTGCCTAACTCCCTATGTAGATGTGAAGAACCCTGCTGGGGCACCATTTATCAGAACTGAGAGAGCAGCACTCGAAATACAAGCCTTTAACCATTTACACCAACTTTTAGAAAATCCAAATTTCTACAAAACCTTAATAAGGAAATCCCAGTTAACTCTGTCGTATGCTTTCATCATGTCTAGTTTAATAACAAAATGTGTTGATTTACTATTGTGAATAGTATGAAGAACTTCATGTGCCACTAGTGCTCCTTCCATTATTTCCCTACCTGGAACAAAGCCCCCTTGTGGTTACGAGACAATCTTAGGAATAAGATGCTGCATCCTAAAATAGATAGCCTTTGTGATGATTTTATAAATAGTATTGCATAGAGATATCAAGCAAAAGTCTGCAAATGTCTTTGGAGTTTGTATTTTCAGAATAATGGCTATATTAGTGGTGTTGAAATTTTTTAACATGGTCTTGCTGATCCTTGATTCTTCAATAACATCCAATAATTCCCACTCAATCTAGTCCCAGCATATTTGAAAAAATAGGGCGGTAAAGCCATCTAGGCCTGGGGCTTTATCTGGAGGCAAAGAAAAGACCACTTTTTTACTCCTGAATAGTGAATGGGGCCATGAGTTTTGTATTATCAATATCTGATATCATATTAGGGATTGCCTCCAGCAGATCCTCCATTGGAGGGGGAATTGGACATGCATTTGGAGGAGGAGCTAACAGATTCTGGAAAAATTTGATCCCTTCATCTTGTATCCTTTGTGGCTCAATCAATAAGTTACCAATCTCAGCGTTAGTAATAGAGAATATACGGTTACTCACTATTTTTTGCTTGGTTGACGCATGAAAATATTTTGTATTTTTGTCCCCCTCTTTAAGCCATAACTCTCTTGATTTCTACCTCCAATATTCCTCTTCTCTACTGCATATTTCCTCTCACTCATGCAATAGGATTTTCTAAGTGGTATACGAATCCTTATCCATCCCTTGTTTAATAATAGTGTTATATATGTCCTCTAATTTAGCCTTTACTGCTTCTTTTTCTTTAAAAACATTCTTAAAAATCATCTCATTCCATTTCTTGATCCAATGTTTGGTGTGCTTCATCTTGTATGCAAACTGGAACATTTTAGTTCCTTCTATTACCGGTGCAGAAGTCCAGCATTACTTAAGTGAGGGCAACAAGCTTGGATGACATAGCTACATTCTTTCAAATTTAAATGACGGCCTATGTTGAAAACCTTGTCTTGCTACTGACGGCTGCAATTGCAGACAAATGGGGAAATGATCTGAACCTGGACAAGGTAGAATTTCTGAATGAAGTGTAACATTTGTTAATTTCCAGCACTGTGAAAGAAGAAATCTGTCCAATCTAACCGCTATTTGTGAGAATTTTGCCCTTTTATTTGTCCATGTAAATGCCCCATTTAATGGTTCTACATCCATTAGACCGTTATCTTTGATAAAATTTGTAAAATCCTGAATAGTTCTTAGTGGTGGGCAAATTCTGCCACTCTTTTCTGACAATTTTAAGATGGCATTAAAATTACCCCCCATTATGATATGTGAATCTAATTGAAGCTATAAAAACTAAGTAAGATTTGTCCACAATCTCAATTTATCTTGGGTTGATGTGGGCCCATAAATATTGAAAAGTAATATTTTAAGATCAAGGCACTCCATCCTAATGGCTTGCCAGTTATCTTTCTTGTCAATTACCTGAACTTGAAACAGATTAGCATCCCAAAGAATAGCCAGCCCTCCTGATGCACCAACCACATGGCTATGTGCAGCGTTCCATTTTGTCCATTTCCCAATTGTTTTGTTAAAAACATCATCTGACATCTTTGTTTGTTAAGATCTTTATTTTGGTGAATTTAATGCTTTAACAAGTTAGTCACTCCATTATTATTTATTTTTCATAAGATTTATTACTTTCTATTTACAACACTTTTTCGGCAAAATTATTCTGAAGCTTACAATAATAAAAGTTTACTATTGATACATGAGTGATGAGGGTTTGAGGGCATCGTCCCTGACTTGGGGTTTGCATGGGGTTCTCCCTTTTTTGAACATGGTCCCATAATTAGTTGGGGGTTCAGGGGGTAGCATGCCTTTGTGGGAGTTTTAGGTGCAACACCTTGGAAATAAATTTTCATATGTAATTTTTTATTTTGAATCCTAATAGTTGATCATTAACTTAGAATTCTAGTGGTGGATATTTTGTGGGCATTTTATGGTTTGTTGTATCCCATGGTTTTGCAATAATTATTAATAATTTCATATTTTATATCTTCTCTATATTAGGTACGTAAGAGGCATTGTCATGTATTGTAAGAGTTTGATAGCTAATTATTTTCTTCTAGATCTCTATTTGTGATATTGCTTTGAGAAGATTCCTATTAAATTATATTTGAATATGTTTTTGATTAAGTAAAATAGGTTTTACAGGGATCTTGAAATCAACATTAGTTTAAAGTTTAAAGAAAGTTGTGAGAACCAAGGAAGGAAAATAAAACAGAGTAGCTAGGACATGCCACCACAGGGCCAAACAAGAAAAAACAAAGAAATTAAAGTAGAGCCAAAGGATAGAGCACCAAGACCAGTTATGCCAAGCTTCTGAGCATGACAACCGCATTTCTTTCTAAGGCCTCCATCAATTGAAATGTGTCTTTGACATTTTGCACTTGGGAACCATGTGGGTCTATCTTCTCCTTGCTCTTCCTGGTTTGAGCCCTGGTTCTTTTACCTGGTCTTTCAATCGGCTCTTTGTCCTCCTTCATAGTCCTCTGCTCGGAATTGGGATCCATTTTTTCTTCCATCTTTTTAATCAGTAACTTAAGGTTCTTGTTGGACATTTTAAGGATATTAAAGTTTTTCTCTACCACTCCCTTGAGGGTTTTTTTCCAAACTTATCATTTTGGATTCCATGTTCTTGACCCTGGTTTCCAGACTTGGCTTAATCTCTGTGATCTTTTCCTTGTTATCCAAGCCCTAAATTTTTTCCTTGATGTCCTTGATCTTGTGGTAGAGCCATTTGAAAGATTGACACTGGTCCAACATACTATTTTTAGTGTTGTTAAGAAAATCCATGTCCATCTCCCTAGCTTTATCACTAAGCACAACCAGTGCAGGGTCTATCAATTCTTCCTTATGGAATTTTTCTTGTTTGTCCTCCAGAATTCGAGGAAAGACGACTTCCCTAATTATTGCCATGCGCACGATGTTGATGTTGAAATTTATCTAGACCTTTTTACCCCTCCTAGTGTCATGACTATTATACTCTCCCCCTAAGGCTTCTTCGGTCTCTTCAATCCTTATGGGTGACTGGCTAGTGCCTTGCTCATTTTTGTCTTCCATCATGGGGGCCAGAAAGGTCCTACATAGGTTTGGGGGTATCCTCAATGTCCTGTTCTTTCATAACGACATAATCCAAAATGGGGTTTCCCACTTCTTCAACCAAATCCATTTCTTCCTCCTTTTCATTATACTCTTCCTCTGAATTATCCATCTTCCTATCCTATTTTTTGGAAGTAAATTCCTTCTTGATAGTTTTTAGGGGACGTTTTTTGGAAGGGGAGCACTTGCTCTGTTTCTTGAAGTCAACTTCCGCACTGTCATCCGAAGGAACACCCACTGAAGAACCCAAAGGAACATAATCCGAACTAGATTACTCACTGATAGCCTTTCTATCCCCTATTTCCTTTCCCATGATTTGGGTTTTAAAGAATTTGTATAACAAAAGGATTAATCCTTTATGCAGAGCAGGATTAGCAATTTTCTTATCTCTAAAACTAGTTATATTCTTGTTCATTGAAGAGAAGAGATAATATGGAATGGAAATCTTGAAACCATGCCTAAAATGATTAAGCAAGATGAAATGATAAGTTTGGATTCCATCAAACCTAGTATCCAGGGTAATGTAGTGGATGAGGGCCTTCAGAACATACTGCCAGACCGTCTTCAAACTCTCGGGAAGCTAGTAGGTGCCCGCTTTGACAATGGCATTCATCTCAGTGTCATCCCTCGTGAACTTTTTGACAGCCATGTAGGAAATTTTTTGGTCTCTATAGAATTTTTCCTTAGCGGTAGGAATGCCAGAGACCAAAGAGATGACCTCTTCCATGACAGTGAACTACTTTCCATCATTATATTTTAATATGTTATTAATTTATGAATAATATATTGGGCAACTTTTGGAGTGTGGGGTTTTTCTTTTGAATGGGTTTTCCCCTTGTAAATTATTGTGTTGTGATATGATTTTTTAAATATTATTTCTCTTAAGTTCATGTAACTATTATAAATATTTGAGATAGTTTTACATTACGCTCTCCTCAAGGTTGGTATAGGAAGTTATTATTCCACTTAACTGATTGACCTGTATTACTTGTGTCATTCTATATTCATTAGTTTGTATGTATATCCCTTGACACTTTTTGTTCTATCTATATTACTTTTACTACTAATTTATTATATTCCAAAGTCCCTCTTTGCACTTCCTCTTACTCATTAGGATGATTGTGATAGTATGAAGGAATCAAGTTTGATAATGGAATGGCCTAATATGTAACTACCCATGAAAAAATTAAATAATTCAACAAGAACGTATTGTAACCACAAAATATTTTTATTGTTGAAGTAATCTTATCATTTTACAAAATATATTATACATCCCAACCCATAGATTTTTTTTAATATTATTACTCTCTTATTTCCTTTGACACCTTTAAGCCATTATAAGAAGATAACCTTTACCTATTATATTTCCAACATTCTATTTCTATCCCCACCCAACACATAAATTTATAATCCTTTTATATCTTTTGCATCTTTCATCAGTCCTACAATAGGATATTACTCATGTCATCATATCAAAGCATGTAGATGTTTTTATTAATTATTATTAAATCATCCTCTCAATATCTCATAATTGAATATAAAACTAGACCAATAATCTCTTCACTCAATCATTCCCTAACCAATTGCTCATTAGTACTAAGTTACTACTCCCACAAAACTTGATCTTATATAATTAATAAAGTAAACAAATATAGGGGAAGGTATTTAATAATATTTTTAAAATGATTCTCCGTTCTCTAAAAAATTTCTTAATACATAATTTATATGTAATTCCCTTTGCTTAGAGATTATTGGGAAGAATTCTGGTTTATATTTTGTGCTTTGTCATTTAAAATAATTAAAGACACTGTAAAACCCATGTATATGTCTTGATAGCCACTTGTACCAAGTTCCGCATTGATGAAAAGGTCCTAGATAAGTTTTGTTCCTAGTCACTTAAGGAGATAAATTTTAATTTCTTTTTGTTTTTTTGCCAATTTTTGGTTATACCTGTCTATTTTGATTATTCTTTTCACTTCTATTCCAACAACATTTCATATTCAACATTAGCTACTAGGTCATCATCATATGACTTATCTACCACTACCAAAGTTTTAACAAATGAATTAATAGCTTCACTCTCCAGTATTAATATATTATTTCCTAAATCTTACCCAAATTCAATTTTTTATTTCTGGCAAGGTGTGCTTTAGTATAATAATACTAAAAATATTCATTGTAAAATTTCATTAATTAAATACTCTTAATTACTATACTTATGTACTACTATTAGGGACTCTAAGAAAATAATTTAATAAGTTGAGGTATTTCCTTGGTTGCATCATTTGCTACTATTAAGGTCACACTACACCATGTTTTTGAAATACAATAATAATAATATGTTCTCTTTAAGAATTGAATCAAAACCAAGTATGAGTAAATATAACACCATTTCATATTCCTCTATGTTAGAAATGTGCCGATCGAAAACTATTATATGAATTTATTAAAATAATTGGTCATATCAATGTCCCCCTTCAATAGTTTCTAATCAATAATATTCTAAAAATTCATTATATGTGATCACTCCATACTAGTCTCCTTTATTTATAAAATATATCGTCATACATATTTTTTCCATACCAAGTGTGTTCCAAGGTAAACCATCAAGAGCTAGATGCTCCTAAGATATTAAATATATCATAAGCTTATCAACTCTAGTAGAATTCTTGGTTTGGATTGAAATGAATAAGAAATTGGATCCTAGATCAATCTATGTAAACTGGAGATTTTGATTCTTTTCATAACATTAGAACATGAGAAAACATGCAATGAAAATTCATAGTAGAGAGATGCAAACTTTGGTTATGTTACTTTTTTGCAAAATAAATGAGATAATGAAGTGTGTGTTCATATGATCCATGGTAGTGATAATAAAATGATTGAAATTGACAACAAGAAATAGATTGAAATTAGAGAACTTAAATAGTAAGGTAGATCTAGAACAAATACACATAGTGGAACATAGATGTTAAACCTAGAGCACAATGTGCAAGACATTGACATTCGGCACACTTGTATGGATACTTTACTGGTTTTATAAACACTATAAAAAATATAATCAATAGGATCTATACATTTGCATCCTTGAAATATAGATGAAAAATAGTACAACACTTGCATTGCATGCCCTAGTCTAAGGTTGTTCGTTTCTTCAAAGTATTCTATTGTCTATTATTTTATTTTGCAATCTTCTCATTGTTATACCTATACCCACACACATGAAAAATTGGGAAGTATTTTTGTTGTGTCATTCAGGGGATCACATAAGTAAAAATTTATATTAGTGTTTCCACATCCATATCTAAGTGTGTGAACTTTCAAGGATTGATGATAAATTACCTCAATCATTAAACCCTTTCATGGAGCATTAGACATGGTGAGATATTATTAGACCGATATTTCCATAGAAAAATTCATAGATGTTGATAGTCTAGGCTCCCTAAAAGTTACCAATATTCTCTCTATACAAAATATAACTATTATTGACGACTCAAGATCATGAAGGTGTTCCTCATTTAATGCCATATATTATTGGTTCTTTATTTATTTTTTGTCATTTTTTTTGTTACTATTTTCTAATATGTTGTTTAGATTTTACTATTATTATTATTTTTTTTTCTATTTTACTCGTATTGTGTAATTTTTTGGGTGTAAATCTAAAATACACTTAGGCTCGAATGAAATCCCAATATTTCCTATGAATTGCATGAGTTATAACTTTAATAGTTATTAGTTCAATGGAACATTCATGAAGATTCATTATTTGGAAATTGGTATTTGCTGTGGAGTTTACTTTTGACTAGTGTGAAGTAGGTGTTGCATATGGAAAGGTGACCATTATGGATGATTTATACGTTTTTAAATTAGAATTTACTATATGTAACATGTACTGGGATTAGAAAGTTATTATTTATGACACCACATACCTGTTTGGTGTCAGAGTTTCTTTAGAAGACCATGATAATTTTCAACTTTTGTTGATCTCTACAAATATGTTGCATCTTATTATAATTTGTTTGATAGGTTGGATATCTTCTAAGAAGCTTTTATGTGCCAAACTTTCTCTAGAATTATTTACTACTATATTTACTCATAAAGAGCATTGGCTCGATGAATCCTCTAGTAACTTAAATTGTTGTTACTAATAGTACAACTAAATCTTGAATTTAAAGAATAGATTTTTCCTAAAAGTTTATCCAGCACATATATCTAGTGTTATGAGTATTGATGTTTAAATATAATTTTTTATGTTATAATCTAATTTGTAGCAGTTGAGGGTTTCTACCAATTTTTTTCTTCATCTCTCCTGCTATCTTTAGTATTTGGAAGCATTTATTCCATAGTTGGCTTCCTTTTAATTGGTCCCAAAGATTGGTCATCCTTGTAATTGTTGTTCAAGGTAGAAGGGGCTTTTAATTTGATGTAATTTTAGTTGGATTGTTGCAAATGAAACATTTAATGAACTTGTTTCAAGTTTTGTATAAAGAGCACATATAATAAAATAGATATGGTAGTAATTTTGTGTTGTGGAAACTCAAAATTAAGAACATGTCCATAGATAGAAATATATGGGCTCTAGTTTATTCAATGAAACCCTAAAGTACAACATGGGATGGATGGAACACAATGGATCATAAAGCCAAGGCTTTGATAAGACTTTCTCTATCTAATTTAGTGCTGTTGAATATCCATGAAGAGCTTGGTGATATTTTTGAGGGGAAATACTTAGTAAATAAGTTTTTGATTAAGGTAAAAATAGGTTTTAAAGGGACTTGAAACCCTCTTATAGAAATTCTTAACCAAATAGAGAATTAACCATTACAACCCAAGATAAATAGCTGCCCACAAAATAAACAATAAGACTTTTAGCAAAGAGACAACAAAAAACACAAACCAAAGACAATTAATTGGAAATTGGTATTTATGGCGGATTTCACTTTTGACAAGTAGTGTGAAGTAGGTGTGGCATATGACATGGTGATTGTTATGGATGAATTATCTATCATTGCTTTCAAAGTTGCTATGTTCAATGTGCCATGGTATTAACAAGTTGTTTATGATACCATATACCTCTTTTGTACTAGAGTTGGTTTTGGGAACCATGGGCACTTCCACTTTCCAATTTTATTGATCTCCATAAATTTGTTGCTTGTTAGTTTAATTTGTATGTTATGATGGATATCTTCTAAAAATATTTTATGTACCAACTTTTTGTATTTACTCATGAAGACCATTTTCTCTAAGCATTATATTGTAGCTATTGGATGTTATTGATAAGTCAATTAAATCTAGCCTTTGGAGCGTGGATTTTTTCATGAAAAGGTTTGTATGTAATTTTTGTATCATACCTATTGTAAGATTTAGTAATCAAAAGTGTTTATTCTACACTCAGATTTCTTTCAATATCAACTATAAATGATGTCTAAAAACTTTTTTAAGATTTAATAAAATTCAATGTTAACAACTTCTATCTTTCTATTCTTTAATATATTATTTTATTTGTAATTGTTTTTAATTTTCTTAACTTTCTAGCAAAACCACAATATTTATTGTAGAAAATAAATGCAATATTTAATTGTACAAAAGACATTTAGATAAGTCATATGATTCAATACATTTATTAAGTTTATGAACTTGTAGGAATGGTAGCATTGGTAGAATTACTAAAAAAAAATTATTAACCAAGGAATCTCACTATCACGTTTTTCATTATCTAAAAACTCTTATAAACAACCCTCACATCTTGAATTGTAGGCTTTATTCTATTTCATGTCGAAAGGAAGCTTTCAACGTTTTGAATTTATATCTCCCATAGAATACTTTTCTCGCACCTAAGCCAGTTCATTAATTACTTAGATTTAACTTGATGGTTTGGTTTAAACAACGTATTACAAATTTTTAATATTTTTTAATTTATTTAAATGTTTCATTTATAATTGAATTAGCTTTTCAATACGATCCACCTATTAATACAAATGCCAATAAATCAGTTATACAAATTAAAACTTAAGAGTCTATTAAATTACTCATTAAACCTAACCAAATATGATTAGACATAAATTTTGCTATGAGATTCGTTGCCTGCTCCACTATAATAACCAGATATTAACTTTTATTTTAAAAGAGGTCAACTAATCGAAAGCTAAAAAGGGTACAAAGCAATATATGTTCGAACGGTATCAAGAGAGAGACCTAAATAAAGTAAAAATACCTTAAAAGAGAGATGGAGGGAGAGAGATATGCTTTTTGCTGATTTGCAGATTACAGTTGATAAGATTTGAACTGTTCACGGTTGAATTTCAAACATCGTAGACTAATCAAACCAAACTTTTTCTTTATTATAATAAGTAAAATAAATCTCTCTTTAGACTGAAACATATCTAAGCGTGTGTGGGATGAAATAGTTCTCTTATAAGCATTTAAAATGGAAGAACCAAACATCTCTTAGGCATATTGAATGAAGTATCTCGAGGAGATCTAAACAGAAACTATTCTCCCGTTCATACAAATGGATCGGGCGATATAATATCTTCAGTTCTAGAGGAAAATGTCTGTAGATATCCTACAAGGAGAATGCTTGACAAGATTGACAAGTTAAACAAATTGTGCAGTCAATTATGCAATCCAGAACTCCTCTTAACTATGAAATAAACACAAATATACCAACATAAACTAAAACTTGCCTGATTTTAAACGAGCAGCTCAAATATCATTCATGTTTGTAGTTAAAATAAAAATTGAGTTAGTTGTGGAGACCCCCCAAACACTTCTGTGAGTCAGTAAACTGCTTTCACTGAAGTGCTTAGGAGGATTCGACAACCTCTCAACTGTACAAAAATCCACGCCACAAGAAATGGAAGATGAATGATGTTTATATAGATATAAAAAGAGTAAACCTAATGGCATCAAAATCTGAAGAATATGTAGAAAATCCTTTGAATCTTGACAAAAGGCTTTATGAGAAGGAATAATGTTTCTGCACCATGTGTGGTCGGTTTCAAAAATGGACTCGTGTAAGATTGTCCGGTCAAATCACGGTGTGTACGATACGCATTTCAAAAACTTTATTCGTTAATGCATGTGAGGATGCTGTACGATAAGTACGAGCGGAGTAGGACAGAAGGACAAAATCTTCTTAACAGGAAGAGAATTTTAACCATGGATCCTTCACAGCTACGCAAAACCTTTATTCGTTTCCAATGTTCCCCCCCAAAATGTCGGTCATGAATGATGATAAGAGTTCTAAAGCTCAATCCATGGTAGCCTACAATCGCACAAATCAGTTGAGAGGGTAAACCACTTTAACATTCAAAATAAGATAAAATTAGCAATTTCATGTTGGTTTAAAATTTATAAAATATTTTATTTGTTATTAACTATTTAATATATTTCTAATCATGAAATTTTGTTCAAAATAATTATTAATAGTTAGTTTTGAAATATTTTAAAATTAGATTTCATTTATTATTATAATTTCACATAAACTAAAATAGAATAAAGAAAAATGCAAAATAAAAGTATATAAATCTAAATGTTAATAAAAATAATAATTTTAAATAAATTAATTTAATCATAAATAATAATAATCTTAGTATTTTGCATTTGATCTACTTCAATCCCTGTTTCATTTGGAATTATTTGCTTCTCGGTTTGTGAAGCCCGAGCTTCTTCCTGAAAATAAGCTTTCTAGGGCCATCCGGAAGTACGATCTCTGGGGTGGCACAACCCTTATTGGGGGTCTCTTTCACCATCATGTTGTTTGGAATAATCATGATGTTTATACATCTTTTGAAAGTATTAAAAGATCTCTCAAACGCTAATCCTTCAGACCAGTTAAAGCGGCTCTGCAACAGTTTGCGGGATTCTTATCAAGAGATTGCATTAACAACATTCATCAAGTGGTCTTTGGTCTCTTAGATCTCCTTGAGAAAGACCCCTCTATTGCTGGCCCTTCTTCGGCCCCTGCGGTTGAACACCCCCTCCCGGATCTCAATTTGAGTCTTGGCCAAAGTGATGCTGGTCCGAGCTTCACGGAAGTATAATGAGCTTTGTTTCTATGTGCCCTCTAACAATTTTTTAGCTGTTTGGAGGATTTAGTGATTTGCAGGTACTTTATGGGGTTTCCATACCCATTATTCTCATTTGTTTCCAGCATAGTCAACATCGGCAAAAGATAGTTTATTTGGATCTTCCTTCCAGTCTACATGTTTTGGTTTCTGTATATCTTAAAATTAGACCTTTGGGTTATGTTTTTTCAGCTCAAGGGCGTCGGGTCTTAGTTTAGTCATCTATTTTAGTTCACCTATCCTCTCTTCGATTGTCTACAAGATGACATCCGATGCTATTTCTATCCTCCCTAAGGGCCCCTGTTTTAGTTGAAACTCTGGGTGGGCAATTCTACTATGTAACTAGCTTCGGCTAGAGGGTTTAATCATGTATATATTTTTCTTCATGATTTTAGCGATGATCGGAGTTTTTCTTCTTGATTCTTTTCTTCGAGAGCTTTTGAACTAGTTTATTGAAAAATATTAAAATTATATAAATAAATATATCAAGTGGCTCTGCCACCTTCGTTAAAACAAATAAAAAAATCTTAGTATATAATAATTGTAATACCTAGATTGTATGAATCTGTTGTACCTTTCTTCCAATAAATGATCATTCTATTGTGTCATTAAAACTATGTGGATGGTTGTGTGAGGAATAGGTATGAAGAGGTTGTAAAATTTGTTTACTCCAATTATGGAGCCCTGAAATTAGTGTAAGTTACTCCTTTACAAAAAATAATTGGTGATAGTCATTAGAATAGATAGTCTACTTGAAATGAAATTCTTTGTCTTAAAATATCTTGAAGACCATTATGAGTTAAACAAGTGAAGTGTATCATGTTCCCTTTAAACTATGTTGGAGGGTTGGTGGCCATGTTTGTTAAAAGTTATAATGAGATAATTGCTCTTCTCCACCTCCATTTTCCTTCCGTCTAAGGGAATGAAGAAAAGTTATCTCTTCTTCCTCAGAACCATCTTTGACAAAGACCCTATTAGTTGTTATTGGAATTTCATTT
This sequence comes from Chamaecyparis obtusa, assembly GCA_027943335.1. Taxonomy (NCBI): domain Eukaryota; kingdom Viridiplantae; phylum Streptophyta; class Pinopsida; order Cupressales; family Cupressaceae; genus Chamaecyparis; species Chamaecyparis obtusa. Next base: position 1,242 of record BSBK01013843.1, on the reverse strand, counting down.
TTACTAGCATCCCTAGTGGTAGTTTCAATTTGTCCAAAAAATGAAACCATTCAAATCTCCTATATCTTTCTTTGTCATTATTTTTTCAAATATTTAAGATGCAATGCTAGGCTTTATAATATCATTTCCCAGAGGAGAATTTTGTTTCTGATCCATGTTATTTTTAATGGTTGAAGCCACCTTCTCATTTTCTTCATTACCTTTATATCCTCTATGTTCCAGTGGAGATGTGACTATCAAAATGTTTCCTTAGTGAGTTATATGAAAAATCATTCAATTTTTACATCTGTAAAACATATTTTTACTTTTCAATATCTAAGATGCCATCTTGGTGTTGCACAATGTCCCCTACCCAAATCTAAATTTCTTCTTGCAATAATGTTTAATGTAATGCTAGTGGTATTTCCACCTTTTCTAGGATGGGTGATGTCAGTTTTTGAAGCAGTGGAAGAACCCATCTCTCTTCCTTGTTTAAGAACTACAAGACTACCACCTTGACTTAATTTATATTAGTTTATGAGTTGGGATGACCCTATTGACTAGCAATGAATCTAAACCAACAAATTGGGTTACTTGTAGATCTATTTTTGAGAGTTCTTGATTATGGCGTCTTCTAGCCTTGGCTCTACCAAGATTTATTAAATGGACATTGCCTCTCTCTCCATTTTCTTTCTATATTTTTGGTGTGATATTTGAGTTTTATGTCTAACCACTATTTCTGAGATGTGCTTGTTGTGGCGAAGAATTCTATGCAAGGCTATTCTCTAAACGTGTGGTTGACATTTGGCATACTGAAGTACATTGTTTCTATGATGTGATTTCTCTAGTGAAGAATATTGTGATTGGTTGTACTCAGGTTGTATGGTTTACAGTTGTAATATTGAAGAACACCTTCCTATTTCCTCTTCTTCTATTTAGAAATCTTTAGGATAATCAATCATGTAACGAGATGTAATCTTGGGTTCACTTCTTGGGTATGTTATATGAAATACCTCCCTAGTCAATTTTGAGTTTTGTAAATTTTATTGAGTTGCATATCTATATTTTGTGTTTGGGTGTTTCTTTGTAGGTTTTGGTTTGTGTTAAACATCTTCTTTGTACTGGGATGTGACATTTTGCCATGATTTTGTAAAAGTGTCTTAGGTCCTTAGGTTTTGCATTAGGAGCTACAACCAAAGGTTTTCTTCACTTGATTATTTCTTGTCAATATGCTCCCTTGAACTAGGTACAATGTATACTCTT
>BSBK01013842.1:0-80105 GCA_027943335.1 Chamaecyparis obtusa | reverse complement strand
TTAACCATAGGAGAAACAATCACAAGATCTTTGATAGGTTCAGTAGAAGGAACTTGATTAACAGAGCTAGAAGTCATAGTTAAAGGAGGTATCAAGGGTGTAGGTAAAAGACCATGATTAAGATCCCTAGGAGGTGAACTTAATTCAATAATTTCATGATTTTTATAAGCTTGATATGATAGAAAAAGATTATCAGGTCGAGGAGGACATAAATTAGGTAATGAAGGCCAAAAGAAATCTAGAGCAGCACAATCTCTAGGCCTAGAAGGTTGATATAGACTATGATTAATCATCTTCACTTCTTCATCATGAATGAACTTAAGATACTTATGGATAGGTGAAGCAACAACATGCATGGAAGTTAACCAAGGCAAACCTAGCTTAACTTGAAAATTGATCAGAAGTAGGAACAACAACAAAGGTAGTGTTCACAATTTTTCCACAAAGTTCAACTGGTAAAGTAATAGAACCAAAGGATGGATAAAGAAAACCATTGCAAGTTTTAATCCACACATTCAATGTATCATAAAAGTCACATTGTAAGCTTTTCATGAAAATATTTTCTTCAGTGATAACATTGACTAAGGATGCAGGATCAACAAGACAACCACAAGTAGGCTTTTGAGTAATCCTAGCAGCAATGTAAAAGGGACCATCAGGAGCTTTAATAGTCTTAGATTCATCATAGGTAATCAAGAGTTCCCAAGGTCTCTTATTCTTAAATTGTTGTCAAGGTTTTTGGTTGAGTTTTTATTTTAGGTTTAGGTTTTGGTTGAGGTTGAGATTGAACTTGAATCTGAGGTTGATATTGAAGTTGAGGTTGAGGTGGAGGTATAGATTGATCAACATGCTGCACTTGATTAACAACATGATTGAGATCATCCATCCTTGAATCATACACAATTTCCATAGCAGATGGTTGAGTAATAGTATTAGTATCATGTGTAGGTAAAGGGTTTGTATAGATTGAAGGTTTTGATTAGGAGGAGAGATAGATTTATTCCCACTACTATCCAGATTATCAATAGATAAGCCTTAGAATCAATTAGATCTTGAACCTTATGTTTTAAAGAATAACATTTTTTAGTATCATGACCATTTTGATGATGATATTGACAAAAAGGATTTTGATCAAAATATTTAGATGCAATTGTAGTAGGTAAAAGAGGTCGAATAGGAGGTAAAGTAACCATATTAGCAACTAACAACCTATTCATAATAGCATGTAAGATTCAGAAAGAGGATTAAACACACGATTTAATCAAAAAGCAGTGGATGCATAAGTGACATTGTAAGATGCAACAACAACTTGATTAGCAACTTCATTCGCTTGTTTGTTTATCTTCACATAGTTGTTGAATTTTTTAAATTTGTTTGAATTAGGAGCAACATCACTCTTATCAATTGGAACAAGAGCCATTGGAGTGTTGCTCTCAAATTGACTCACTTGTAATTGATAATGATGAAGCACTACACAAAGTTGTTGAAAAGAGATAAATTCAGTAAGAAGAATCTTACCTCTAATATCATTTTGCAAATTTGAAATAAACATACGTTGAATATCAATATCAGGAACAAGATAGGAAATCTGAGCATACAAATGCTTAAATCTACCAATAAATTCAGTCAATTTTTCCTTAGCACTTTGTTTACAATGCATTAAATCAGTCAAAGACACTTGCGGGCCAATATTATTTTGAAATTGTTGAATAAAGGCATTAGCAAGCTAAGGAAAGGAATCAATAGAATAAGGAGGCAAGGAACAATACCATTGTACATAAGGCCTTGTCACAGAAGGTTCTAGCAAATAGTTTGGCTAAAATCCTATGGTCATGAGCATAATCACTACAAAGGATTTGGAATGTTTTAACATGATTAATAGGATATCCTTTTCCATTATAATTCTCAAGATGAGACATCTCACCTTGCTGAGGGAATAGGAGTACAAATGATGTCTCGAGACAAGGGACTTCCCATGTCACATGTAGGAATACTAAATTTTTTTTGAGTTAAGGAAGCAAGTTATTGTTGTAAGGATGACACAATTTGAGCCAAACTGATGATTGTTGAATCATTAGAGGAAATAGGAGGAGTAGCAACATTAGACACACTAGGTAAAGTGTAAGAAGCTACAGGAATAAAAGACACAAGTGGAGGAACACTAGGAACCACAGTTGGAAGCGGATTGGAATAAGTGAAAGGAACATTATAATATGCAGGTTGTGATGTAGGAAGGGACCCGAGAGGAACACTCATAGGAATAGAGGGAACCATCATAGTCACCAAAGAAGGAGTATAGATAGGAATACTAGGTAAAGGATTAGAAGGTGGTTCACACTAGTGATAGGAAGAATCAACCATAAATCTTGAGCTTCTTGAACTAAAGGTTTAACATTTGAATGCACAAGGTGAGTAATACCATGCAAGAGGTTAACACCTTGATCACTATCATAGAGAAATTTCTTAAGAGCCTCTATAGCTTCAATAGAATCTTGATTATGGTTCTCTGAAGAAGACAATTACCCATTTTATCAAGTTCAGTGGAAATTTTTTGGACTTTCTTAGGAGGAACTCTTAAAGCATCATCCTCATCATGAGATGAGTGAGAAGAATTTTTCTCCATAATAGGATTGGAATCATGAAGAATCAAGTTATCATCTGGGATCCTAAGGAAAGGAGAGGAAGATTCAGGATCAAAGGCATCCATGAGTCTACGACTTCTTCTAGCCGGAATATTATAAGTAGGACTAGTGGTAGTAAAGCTCATAAACCAATGTAATGAAAATTAACTAAACTAAGGACACATAAACAATGAATATGAAATCTAATTAGCATGCAAGATCTAACACAAAGGAAAAATCTAATACTAACAAGATAAAAGGAAAGCACAATAAGGCATCCAATTCCACAAAAGAAAAGAGACTAAGTATGTTGGGTTCAATAAAATGAATAGATGTAAAATGGATTCACCTCTATTGGAATGAAAAAAGGGGGAACTATGAGATCTATTCTCAAACCCAAATTCCCAAAGAAGAGATCTGATTTGATCAACCAAGAGGTTAATACACAATCGAATCAATTTGTGACAAATATGGAAGAGAGAGAGAGAGAGAGAGAGAGAGAGAGAGAGAGAGAGAGAGAGAGAGAGAGGAGAGAGAGAGAGAGAGAGGAGAGAGAGAGAGAGAGAGAGAGAGAGGGAGAGAGAGAGAGAGAGAGAGAGAGAGAGAGAGAGGGAGAGAGAGAGGAGGAGAGAGAGAGAGAGAGTAAAATCCAATATTTCCCTATGAATGAAATTATGCTTGGAATATGGAATAATTGAAATACAAATACTAACCTCAAATTAGGGCAGATCTAAAAAATGTCAAATTCTAATGTCTGTGTATACTTTCAGGCAATTTTTGCAACTTGTTATGGACTAGAAATGTCGAGACAGAGAAAACCTAGAATCTTTCTCCAAGATGAGCTCAAGTCGGGTTTGACCCTCATAAAAGGTCGAATACTACATATTTATTTGAAGTTTAATTTGAATTCTGTACGTAGATCTCAGAAGTTTGTTGAAAAGGGTAGCCAAATTCACTCTCAGATCTGAAACTTCACACATGTACCTGGAAGAAAATGGGGGTTTTTGTTGTATGGGGGGTTTGCCTTCGTCAAACCCCAATTTAAGAATTAACCTTGAAATTGAATTGAAATATAGTGTGCATAAAAAAATTAATTGAAACAAATCACCTTGCTTATGTTGAAGTCCTTGTAGAGGATTCAAATCCTCAAATCCACAAGTAGGAATGCTTCAATGGATGTAGGATGAATGTAGGATGTCTCCAATCAATGGCATTTGATCTTCAACACCAATCTTGACTTGATATTTGGATATGAGAAGGCTTGAATGAATGTAGAAGGATGGATCATCAAAGGGGGGGGCTCCAAAGAGATTGAATCCTTCAATAGCTAACAATGGATCTCCTTGATGGATGAATGCTTGAACACTTGAATTCTTGAAGACTTTATTGAATGCTTGAGAGTGATTGAGCATGAAAACTTGATGGAGAGATGTGAATAATGGATGTCAATTGCTTGATTGGGGATGAGAAAATGAGAGAGTAAGACCTCCATTTATAGTGAACTAGGGCACAATCCTCTAGAGGGGCCACCTTGGAGAATTAAATCCATTAGGACCTAACCTTTAGAAATATACCTAGATTAAATGAAATTAGAGGACTTACCATCCCAAAACCTGAAATGGCCAACCTCGGAGGTGGGAAAATAATATCTCGAAAGCCCGATGCATAAAAATCCAGGATTCTAGAAATTTGAATGAGGGCGGCAAAATCGAGGTTGGCCCTGACCCAGTTAGGTTTGAGTTTGCACCTGACTTAGTTAAGTTTGAGCTTGATCCTAACCTAGTCAAGTTTGAGCTCGATCCTGACCTAGTCAGGATCAACCTCAAATTTGACCCTGGGCCTAGATTCAGTCAGAACCAGGTCAAGAGGTCCCGGGGATGCCCAGAAACCTAGAAATGATATCAGAATAGGACAAAAATGTCAGGGATAGACATAAAATCCTATGATTACTGTGATAAAGGCTAGGAGGACCTATTTCTAAATCCTACCTAGGAAATAGAGGCATGGAAGAGAGAAATTAAGGAGAATCATCAGGATCGTAACCTTAATTTCACCTAGAATTAAATAATCAAGTGCCAGGAAGAAGTGGAAAGTGGGGAGAAAGCCAAATACATGCAAAGACCCAATCAAGGCACTTAACATGACCCCAACCACTTACTCAAAGGGCTAAACACTCTTATCATGGAAGTCCTTCTATTTTAAGATGTTACGATGTATAAGTTCAAGTTGTTAGGACTAAATACAATCAACCAATGGTGTATCCTTCACAACCTCAAGCTTTACCCCTCATGTGAAAGGGGCTAGATATCTTGTACTTAGTCATTGAAAATTGAGATACAAGATGTCTCACATAATTTGTTTGAGAAACATTAATCCATATTTCTATCTTTCCGATTTCAATTCCAAGAAAAAAGTGCATGAGATCCATATTTTTCACATTGGAATATATATCATGAAAAGTAGAAGTTTAATTGTAGTAATGACTAAGGTTGAACTTGTTGGAGATTTGCTAGCAGGCCAGTACTGACTGTGTGTTTGTCATTGATGAAAACATATGAAAAGTAGCATTCATAGAAGTCTTATGTAGTAAGCTTTCAGTATATGTTGCATGGACATGATATTAGCATGATATCATGGGTGCAAAGGTTAACTCTTAGTACAAATAGTTATATAGCAGCTTGTGTCAGCAGTGTTCCTAATAGAGTAATAGACAGTGTTCTGTGTATGGTTGTTTGTACAGTTATCATGGAGCCTTGCACGCTTGGATATATGTTGAAGACATGTTAGTGATGTTTTAGTTATGGACATATGGTCTAATGATGAGCGCAAGTGAAGTTATGCAGTCACTATTCGTTAGTAGCAGTTTCCTATATTTATTTAGGAGAGCCGACATAGATTTTATTGGTTCTTGAGTTGTGGCTATCTTTAGGGTATACACCCTTGGAGTTAAGCTTAGAGATGAGGTATTGATGTTTAGTTAAGAGCACATGAGTTAATTCCTTTTGTGGAGAAAGATCCAGTTATTTTGGTAGAGCCAAAAGTGTGTAGCGCGCGTCTACATTTATCTTATTAAGATAGGTCCCAGAATGTGTTGTATGCATAATAGAGCCAACATAATGTTTTTTGGAGTTTTTTATGGTTTCTCTATTATGATTTCAAGGTGGTTCTAATAGGATTACTTGATTATATCATTTAGAGGAAAGATATTTATAGGCAGTCATTTGTGATTGCTTGAGTGTGCTTCATGGTTGATTAAGTAGAGCGGAGCAGAGTGTGCAAAGTGTTGAGCCATTAGAAGAAGGTCTATGTGATAAAGTAAAGTATTTGTGCTATTGTTGCCCAAAATTTTCTATTCTGTAAATTTGGCCTAGTCCTATTCTTGGGTCTTTGTTTTTGTCTTGTCAAGGATCTCAAAAGATTTCATGGTTTTATGCTTTGTTGTCTGGCCTCTGCAATTTATCTTGGCCTCTGGTCTGCAAGTTTAAAATTTTGAAAAGTAGTCATTACCCTAAAAAGGGGCAAAAAAGCCCTAAGCCCTGTTATATTTCCTTGCTACTTTATCAGCAACTTAAGTGATAAAAAAGGCACGTGCATATTAGATTTCTTCTTGTTCACCAGTTCGCTATTTCCTTCCAGAGGTGTTTCAAGTCATTCAGCGATTCCATGAAAATGCCCTTAGTCAGGCATTCACTTAATCAAACCCTAGGTTCATATGTAATTCGGTGAACTAGCGAAGCCCCTTTGTTTGTGTATTCGCCTGGCTCGACCATGGTTTATCAAAGTATCTCACGAATAAGAAGCCTTTGGTCGCTAAATCGCTAGGTCAAGGTGGGGTTAGTTCTGTAGGTAGTGGTAAGATTTTGCATCAGACGGTTGTCTTATAATCTGATGGAATCTTTGGGGGCTATCAAGTCATGTGCCCACTGTTAGATTTGAATCTAGTCTTGGGTGGGTCCAAAGTTCTCAGAGTAGGCAATCAGATGGATAGCATGTGTTCTCATGAATTGCGTTAGAGGTATAAGATCTTATGACGACCATCTAATGAAAGGTATGTCAGCTGGGTGATTCAGTGATTTGGCGACTGAGAGAATTTAGTGCTCCTTATGTCTGGCAATCCTGATAAAGTTTTATGTGTTCACTTGTTCATGGAATAGTTTAGTAGTGCTCCAAATGACTTGGCGATTCAGTGAATGCTTTGTTCACTAAATCTATAAATAAATTGGCAAGGGTGGAAAGTATTCTGTGAATAGGAGATGGCTTTCAGTCGCGTGTTCATAGAATGGCTAAGGTTATTTAGTCATGCCCAGGGTTAGAAGTATTCAGTGAATCAGCAATTAAAGAGCCATTTTCATGTTTGCTAAAATGATCGACTGGACTGGGGTTAGCCAAGGTATTAAACGATTCTATGATATTGAAACCCAAGGTAAAGGCTGAGTTAGTTTTACAGTCAAGTGCCAAGCCTGGGTAAAAAAAGGAAGATCTGATGGTCACATTTTAAAGTAAGATGGATTTTTGAATATCGACCGTCGATAGGGTTTTTTAGTGCCACTTGTGACTATTTTATCATTTTTAAAATTCAAATATCTCAAAATATCAAATTTCAACAGTTATGGCGAGACCGAGTTGCAGGTAGGTAGATGGATCATGGCAGCTAGATTTTTTATAGGTATAAACATGAAATGGGCACACAAGCATAGATATCTAATTAGTTGGGATATTTTCATGTGCATTTATGGCCAAATTAGACAGGTTTAGCATTTGAAAATTTATGTAAACCCTAATTAGATTTTTTGCTCTTGCCTGTGTGCATTATAGGAGGTGTATATATTGTTTTTTGAGAGCTTTAGAGCTCAGAGTTCACATTTTGTAAAGAGAAAAAATATCTTTTCTTAGAAGGCTATCTGAGACATTTTTTCTGTCCTCTAGTTTTTCTACATTCTATAACCTCCCATTGATAATTCAGATATTGAAGGTGTTTTTGTGACATTCTTCATGTCCCTATGCCTTCTTGTGTGAGTTATTTCTTAATAAATTCAATACTTACATGGTTCTCAGTGATATCTTAGGATTCTTGATCCCTCTTTCTTTCTACAATTTTGTGTATCATTGTGGATGATTTGATGTGAGTGCTTTTGTGGGTATACTTCAACCCCTTAAATATCTTGTCTCATTCCTATACCTAGTTGTAGAGGTGAATGTTTGTTTGCAGGTCATAGATTGTTGTCCAATTTCAAGGGATGTTATTGTTTGTGAAAGAATCTCTCTTTCCCTGAATAACTATTTTTATCTACAGACCCTTTTGTGAAGTACTTATGCAAACCTATTTGGTGAGTTGTGATCACCTAGGCCTAAGTCTATTCATTGATTTCATCTTTTATACTATAATTCATAGCATATTTTTGGTGTATCACCTAGTAGGATAGTTTGCTTTTAGTCATTTCCCTTTCAAGCATGCCTTCTATCCCTTTCCCTCAAAAGATTTACTTTTCTATCAAGAAGCAAATTAAGGTGATTATCCAAGAGGAACCAGCCTAGAGCTAGGAGGTCTCATCTTAGTTAGCATAGGTCCCACAACCTGGAGATGATTCCCATGTTATACTAGGTTATCAAGACTATGAGAGCTTGAGACAAAGGTGCAAACTTAGTGTATAACAATTCTAGCATGCCATGGTGGGATAGTAAAAGAATCAAAAATTCATGTTTTGTTATGCTATCTCTAATATACAAATTGCATACTATAGACTTTTAGAAGTTTTTCTATCAAGTATATCTAGCGGCTCCATTGGTGGAAGGATTCAAGACAACCTTGTTCAAGGTTTATGAGAAAGGTTGAGAGTAGGAGCTCTAAGCTGACTGAATTTTCAAAATTGCCCTCAAAAGGAGGTTGAAAGGGCAGAACAACTCAAAGAACATCCCCTACAAGGAGAGTTCAATCAACACCACTAGATACCTCAGAAAGGAGATATTTTCCTTTTCATTCTAGAAGAAGAGGTAGATCTCTAACCAGAGATTTGGAGGAGGATTCAAAGCCAGCAACAAATATAGTCCATATAGTTGTTAATCTTCAGATTCCAACTTCTAAAATGGCAAGGCAATTTGCTTTCATGCCTTTCAATCAAGGCAGTCCATTGACCTTTGCAGTGCATAATGATGTGCCCTTGGTGGCACTAAAAAGTCTACCTAATTTTATAGGTGAAGGACAGACAATAGCCTTTGAGCACATAAGAGATGTGACCACCATCTGCAGCATACACAACATAACTCAAGAAGATGTGGCCACCAAATTACTAGAAGCCTCCTTAAAAGGTAAGGCTCTTGAATGGTTTAGAACTCTAACTGTTGGTTCCATAAATTCATAGGATGGATTAGGGGATGCATTAAGTAAGTATTTTGAGGACAAATCAGATAACTTGTCTCTAGTTGAGCAAGTAACAACCATAAAGAGAGACCCCCAAGAGCAAATGATAGATTACAATAGTAGATTCCTTAAGACATGGAATAGAATTCCAATCTTAGTAAGGCCATCAACTAACCATGCTTTCCTATATTACTTGCAAAGTCTAAATGGTCAAATTTCTATTATGATCCAGTCTATGGGTGGTACTTCCCTACCCCAAGCTTTTGACATAGCTATCAGGGCCGAAAATTGTTTGATTCAAGTAGACATGATACAAAGAAGGCCTCCTATGCCTATTTTTCCTAGCCTTCAACCCATTGCACCTGCACAACTAGCTTCTCTCAAGAGTTGCAAGAGATAAAGAATAGTCAAGAAAGTAGTAAGAAAGAAATGACAAACTTGTTGCAGACCTTGAGTAAAGAAGTAACAAATCTAAAGAAGCAAGGTCAAGGAATCAGACCACCATTTCAGCCACAAGGCCAAGGTCCTAATCAGCAATATCAAAATCAAGGACAATCTTATAAACAAAATAGGCCACCATACTAAGGAGGTTATCAAGGAAAAAGACAAAGTTTTAATCAAAGACCATTCCAACCATATAACCTCACACCTCTAAATTCTGCAAACCTAGTGAGGGATATGGTTCCTAGTCAAAATAATATGGCTATGGAGAATGAATGGTGTTTTCCTTGTACTTAGCCTCATAATAAAGCTACATGTTCAAATGGATGGATGAACCAAGCTCTAATGGTTTAGAATGCCTCCCAAGCTCAATCAGAGGCTTCATCCAGTGGGTCAGTTCCTCAACAAGAATCACAAGAAAATGAGTCTGCTCTCTTTAATTTGGAACAACCAGACTTCAATGGAGTCAATGATAAAGTTTCTTTTGTTTCCTTTAGAAGAGAAAAGAGAAGAGCTCAAGACATGGAGAGAGCAGACTCCAATGCCAAAGCCACTACATCTATAGAACCACTACAACAAGCTACTCCCATCACACCTAAGGAGGCTCCTGTCATCACAAGCAAAGAAGGCCAACATTCTAAAGAAGTGGAGCCCATCATGGTGAAAGCATGACAGAAAGTAAACACTATGACACCTTATAATATCGTAGACAACATGAAGAGGGTGAATGTCACCATGTCCATGTGGGACTCTTTGGCTCTTCCAGGACAACCTAAAATTTTGAAGAAGGCCATGACAGAAGTGACAACTCCTCAAACTACAAAAGAAGCTGCAAATCTAGTATTGGTTAACACTGATCAAGAGAAGGAGGCTCCAAGTAGAAAATCCAAGGCTAATGCCATTCAAGGTAGGAATTCAAAACCACCTCCCTTTTATGTATCTTTAATCATTGGAAAATCTTTAGTGCATAATTGTATGGTAGATAGTAGGGCTACTAGCACTGTAATGCCCAAGAAGGTAGCTAACCAATTAGGACTGAAATATGAGCCCTTCCAAAAGAAGGTTACCAAACTTGATGGATCCTCAGTCAATACTATAGGTGTGGCCAAGGATACTAGTTTAATCTTGCATGCTAGTCCTAATTTTTCAATCATCCTTGATATATATCATAGATCTCCTTGCATTATTTTCTATATGTCTTTCAAGGGAGTTTACAGCCAAGATAGGAGGCTATCTATCTTATGATTGGTCTCACATGTTACTTCATAGAAGGTATGGGACCAAGGTTATCATTAAATCATAACCATTAGAAACACACCATATAGAGCCATATGTATCCAATGCCATCAATGTAAACTACCCCATATTTGAAGACAGTGACTTCCAAACCATTAGTGAAGCAAGCACAAAGATAGAAAGTATCCCTGATATTCTTCTAGATGAAAGAGATTTAGTGGCCCAAGAAAATCTAATTTGGGATTTTGGTTTGGGAAGTTATTTAATACAAGAAAGTGGAGCCATAGAACCAAACCTCCTCAAAGAGGACACTGATTCAGAGGATCAAAATAATCAGGTTTGGGAACTACTTTTTGATGGAGCTAGAATTAGACATGGTTCTGGTGGTGGTACTATGCTAGTGTCCCCAAAAGGAGAGAGGTATTATACTACCTTTAGATTCAGTTTCTCTTGCACTAACAATACTGTAGAGTATGATAGTCTATTCAATGGAGTAGAGTGGGCTAGAAAAAGAGGGCTTAAGGCCTTAAAAGTTTATGGTGAGAGTGAGTTAGTTGTCATCGAAGTAAGAGGGATAAGTGCAACCAAAAATGACACTTTGAAAGCATACAAGCATAGAGTTTGGGATGCAATTGAAGATTTTTGTGCTTTCAATATTGTTGCCATCCCTAGAAAGTTAAATCAAAATGCAAATAGGTTAGCTGCTGTTGGATCTCAATATGATATTCCCAACAGAATTTCAAAAGAGATAGATCAATAGCATATCAATGTGATTTTCAAGCTCTCTATTCCTGATAATAATGTCAATTGGCAGGTGTTTGACAATGATGAACAAATTCTGTAGTTCTTGTTTGAAGAGGATGTCTTTTCAAGGCATAATCAAGAGAGATTATCACAAAATTATGGTGATCAAGTGATACAACTAAAGTCCAATAAGATGCCTAGAGGTCTTGTTACATTAGAGACTATCTTCAACAAGGATGATGAAGTTAAGAAGAAAAAAGTTGGCCTGGTAGTCCAACAAGAACATTGTGTTGAACTAGAGTTGGAACTAGGTAAGAGTCTACAATTTGGAAAGATAAACACTAAATTGGAAAAGCAAGATTACACTCAGTTATTCAAAGAATTTAGTGATGTATTTTCATGGAAATATGAAGACCTCAAAGGTTTTGACCCTGCTCTTTCTCAACACACTATTGAATTAGAGCCTAATGCCAAACCAGTGAGGCAAAAGCAAAGGCATGTTAACCCCAAGCTTGAGCCACTCATGCATAAAGAAGTACTCAAATTGATAGAAGGTGGTATCATCTACCCCATCAAGCATACTAGTTGGGTTTCCAACCTTGTTCCTATCAGGAAGAAGAATGAGGATCTGAGGTTATATGTTGACTTCAAGGATGTTAACAGAGCTTCATTAAAGGACCACCATCTGTTACCCTCTATGGAACAAATCTTACAATGTGTCTCTGGATCTGAGAGATTTTCATTATTCGATGGCTATTCAGGATACAATTAGATCCTAGTTAATGAAGAGGATCAATATAAGACTACATTTACAACCAAGTGGGGAACCATGGCTTATCAAAAGATGCCCTTTGGTTTGTCAAATGTAGGTCCTACATTTCAAAAGGCAATGGATATGGCCTTTAAAATCCTTATGTACAAGTTTGTGTTGGTCTACTTGGATGACATAACTATCTATTCAAAGCATGCAACAGATCACATCAAACATTTGAGGTAGATCTTTGAAAGGTGTAGAGAGTTTGGGATATCTCTTAATCCCAAAAAAATGTGTGTTTATAGTCCATGAAGGAAAACTATTGGCATATTTAGTATCCAAAGAAGGAATTATAGTGGATCCTAAGAGAATTGCAGCTATCCTAGAGCTACCCCTACCACATCACAAGAAAGGTCTCCAATATTTCATAGGAAAGATTAATTTTGTTAGGAGGTTCTTGCCTAACATTGCAGATTTACTTAAGCCTTTGACAACCATGCTAAAGAAGGGTTCAACTTTTAGCTGGACCAAAGAAGGAAAAGCTAATTTCCAAGCTATCAAAGAGGCCTTAACAGAAGCCCCTGCCCTGTTAAACCTAAATTTTAGTAAGGATTTTATCCTTTATGCTTATGGAGGTCATGATGCTATATCTGCAATGTTGACCCAAGAAAATTTAGACAAATTGGAGCAGCCTATTGCTTTCTTTTGCAAAGGTTTAGAGGAGTATGAATAGAGATACTCTTTTGTAGAGAAACATGTACTTGTTTTGGTAAAGAGCCTTAAAAATTTTAGATATCTATTGACCCATAGCAAGGTACATTTAAAAGTTACTCATCCAAGTGTCAAAGAGTTTTTGCTTTCCAAGGACCTAAATGAGAAAAGAGCTGGTTGGATCACCAAGGTGATGGAATATGACATAGATATTCAAACTACCAAGTTGGTTAGAGGAAGAGGTCTCTGTGAGCATTTGGTAGAGGATGAAGGTTCAAAGAAATCATAAACAATAGATGCATCTCTGGTGGTGCAATCTACAGAAGAACAAGCCAAGGCAGCAAGTTGGTTGCCTAATATGATCAATTACTTGAAGATAGGACAATGTCCTGTAGGTTTGGATTCAATAAAAGAAGGTATTATAGGTTACAATATATTTCTTTTGTGCTGATAGATGAAGTTCTTTTCAAAAAGGATCACAATGGTGTCCTTTTAAGATGCATAGATTCAGAAAAGATAGCTGATGTCCTATTTGAGTTTCATGATGGACCTTCTGGAGGTCACTTTTCTCCTAGGACTACTACTTTTAAAATCATGAGGGATGGATACTATTGGCCATCTATCTTTAAGAATAGTCATGATTATGTCAGAAAATGCATCAAGTGTGCCATGTTTGCAGGAAAAGAAAGGTTTGCAGCCTTGCCCCTACAACCAATTAGAATAGAGCAGCCCTTCATGAGGTGGGGCATAGACTTCATTGGCATAATCAATCCTCCATATAGTGTAGGACATAAATGGATAATTACTGCAACTGATTACTTCACTGGATGGACATAAGAAATTGCATTAAAAGAGGCCAATGAGAGTGTTGTCCTAAGCTTTTATGATGACTTAATTCATAGGTTTGGCACTCCTGATTCCATAATTTTAGATAATGACTTAGCATTCACAGGCCTCAAAGTCTCAGAGTGGGTAGTCAAGAATGACATCTATCTAAATACCAGTTCCAATTATTACCCTCATGGAAATGGCTTAGCTGAATCAACAAATAAGAATTTGATTAAGATAATCAAGAAGACTCTGCAGGACAACCAAAGGGATTGGCATACCAAACTGAGGTCTGCCTTATGGTTAGACATAATTACCCCAAAGAAGATTATTGGTAATTCTCCTTACATGTTAGTATATGGTAGAGAGGCCAAGTTGTCTATCTCAGTTGAATTTCTAGATCTGGACTTGGCCACTCAAATTGCTCTACTTGAAGAAAGAGATCCCTTGCAGATAAGATATGCTCAGTTCATGGAGTTGGAAGAACTCAGAGACAAATCAATGCAGGACATGGAATTCCATTAGATTCAAACAAAGGAGAGCTTTGATAGGAGAGCTACAACCAAGAATTTCAATGTTGGAGACATAGTCCTCATGTGGGATGAGTTCAGGTCAAGACCTGGCATGCACACAAAATTTGATTTATTCTAGAGTGGACCATTTGTAATAACAGAGTGCAAGGGATCCAATGCTTTTCAGCTATCAAATATGGAAGGAGTCCCCCTACCTATCTCAGTGAATGGTTTCCACTTGAAGCCTTGCTTTGAGATTAATCCCTCTCTATAATTCTTGTAAATATGTATTTTTGTTTTCTTTCCTTGCTTTCTAGGTTAGTTCCCTATTTTCCAAGAAGTGCCTGTGCACAAGTTTTGTCCCTCTAGTTCAGGTTTTGTCCCTCTGTCAAGTTTTGTAGTTTTGCAGTCAAGTGTCGAGCCCGGGTAAAAAAAGGAAGATCTGACAGTCGCGTTTTAAAGTAAGATTGATTTTTGAATACTGACCGTCGATAGGATTTTTTAGTGCCACCTGTGACTGTTTTATCATTTTTGAAATTCAAATATCTCAAAATATCAGATTTTAATAGTTATGGTGAGACTGAGTTGCAGGTAGGTAGATGGGTCATGGCGGCTGGATTTTTTATAGGTATAAACATGAAATGGGCATGCAGACACATATATCTAATTAGCTAGGATATTTTCATGTGCATTTATGGCTGAATTAGACAGGTTTAGGGTTTGATTATTATATGAAAATTTATGTAAACCCTAATTAGATTTTTTTCTCCTTCCTGTGTGCATTATAGGAGTGTATATATTGTTTTTTGAGAGCTTTAGAGCTCAAAGTTCACATTTTGTAAAGAGAAAAAATATCTTTTCTTAGAAGGCTATCTGAGACATTTTTTTTGTCGTCTAGTTTTTCTACATTATGTAACCTCCCATTGATAATTTAGATATTGGAGGTGTTTTTGTGACATTCTTCATGTCCCTATGCCTTCTTGTGTGAGTTATTTCTTAATGAATTCAATATTTACATGGTTCTCAGTGATATCTTAGGATTCTTGATCCCTCCTTCTTTCTGCAATTTTGTGTATCATTGTGGATGATTTGATGTGAGTGCTTTTGTGGGTATACTTCAACCCCTTAAATATCTTGTCTCATTCCTATATCTAGTTGTAGAGGTGAATGTTTGTTTGTAGGTCATAGATTGTTGTCTAATTTCAAGGGATGTTATTGTTTGTGAAAGAATCTCTCTTTCCTTGAAAAACTCTTTTTATCTACAGACCCTTCTATGAAGTACTTATGCAAACCTATTCGGTGAGTTGTGATCACCTAGGCCTAAGTTTATTCATTGATTTCATCTTTTATACTATAATTCACACCATATTTTTGGTGTATCACCTAGTAGGATAGTTTGCTTTTAGTCATTTACCTTTCAAGCATTCCTTCTATCCCTTTCCCTCAAAAGATTTACTTTTCTATCAAGAAGAAAATTAATGTGATTATCCTAGAGGAACCAGCCTGGAACCTAGAGGTCTCATCTTAGTTAGCATAGGTCCCACAACCTAGAGATGATTCCCATGTTATACTAGGTTATCAAGACTATGAGAGCTTGAGACAAAGGTGCAAACTTAGTGTATAACAGCTATACATTGGAATTGATCTAGATAGTAGGTTAGAGCGCAGTTCACCAAGATCTAGATATAGTGTGTATCTATTATTTAGAAGGTTGCAACCTTCACCCTGTTGAGCAGTGAGCTCTTGGATACTGCATCCTCTCCCCTAATAAGGAAAATTGTAAAAGACTCCTAATAGGGCCTGAACCTTAACCAAGTCTACTGTACTTAATAAATTGTAAAGCTACTCCTAACAAGGTAAAGGATCTTCTAATAAGGATCATTATACACTAGTATAGAATATTAGTGAGTATCAAGTCCCGCTAGGGTTTTTACCTATTTGGGTTTCCCCGTAACCAAAATATTGTTGTTGTGTTCATGTGTTCTTTCATTGTGCTTATGCTTTATTTTTAAGTATAATTAATTGGATAAATAATTGAAACTTGTAGATAACTAATTCACCCCCCCTCTCAGTTATCTCTTGGGACTATTCCTAACAATTGGTATTAGAGTGAAGTGCCTAAGAGAGAAATTTTAATAGCTTGAGGTTGATCAGATGACATACTTTAGGAAAGAGAGTCCTAAGTTTGATGGAGAGAATTATCTTGATTGGAAGAAAAAGATGGTGACTCATTTGCAGTGCATTGCTTTTGAAGTTTTTAATGTAACTATCAAAGCAGCCAAGATTCCTACCTTAGAAGACCTTGCAAAGGATGATGCTACTAATACACAAAAGGAATTGTTTCATCAGAATTATATAGCTAAAGAAGCCCTTATCAACGCCCTATTAGATAGTGAGTTTTCAGAGATAAAGAAGGTAGACACCGCCCACAAGATATGGAAGTACCTAGTAGACATATTTGAAGGAGACAAACAAGAAAAGGATGCACGTAGAAAGACATGGAAGAAAAGATTCAATGCATTAGAGATGTTGCCTGAAGAAAACATCAGAGCTTGTAATCAAAGAATCAATGAAGTAGTTGCTGGAATCAGGAACAATGGTGGAGAGATCTCAGAGGAAGATATTATGGAAAAATTGATGACTACTCTCACTCCAGAATATGAAAGAAAGATCAAAATTCTTGATGAGACCATGTAGCTTACAACTAATTTCAAGAGAGAGACCTTGATCAGCAAAATCTCAGCTTTTGAGATTTCAAGATTGAAGACAGAACCTAAAAGTGAGACAGCCTTCAAAGCAACAATTCATGGTAAGAAATATACAAACCCTTCTAGTAATTTTGATGATGATGATGAAGAAAAAACTTTAGATGATTTTATTACTATGATTTCTAAAAGATAAAAGAAAGGAAAAGGAAAATATGAAGGTCAATTTCCATTTAAGTGCTTTTCATGTAATAAGATTGGTCACTTTGCATCGAAGTGTCCTACTAGAGATAGAAAGTTCAAAAAGGATTACAAGCCTAAGTACTCTAAGGAATGTTACTTTTCTAGAGATGGAGTTTCTAATGAAGAATTAGGTGAAGAATAATTTGGATTCATTTCTATTGTATACAAAATGAATAATAAGACATAACATAAACATGAGAAAGAGGAACAAAAGCTAGCATTAATTTCCCAAGCAGATATAAGGACAGACTGGACTATAGATAGTGGTTGTTCACATCACATGACAAGTGATAATTGGAGATTTGTTTATATGGACAAATACAATGGTGGTATGGTTAGATTTGGAGACAACACTCCTAAACCAATAGTTGGTAGAGGAGCCATCACCTTGGATGGAAAGAATAGTACTGATGATGTTCTCTATGTTGATGGTTTGAAACATAACCTTCTCAGTGTTGGATAGTTACTTGGAAAAGGATATCAGTTGGATTTCAAAGATGACAAATGCATCATCAACAACAAGGATGGTGCTATGATTGCATTAGGCTCAAAGACAAGAGGTAATTTTTTTCAACTCAATTCAAAAGAAATTTATTTTGTTGCTAAAGTTGATGATAGTTGGTTGTGGCATAAAAGACTATGTCATATCAATTTTGATAACATAGTAAAGATAAGAAATGTTAAGGTAGTAAGAGATCTACCTAGCATAACAAAGCTAGTTGATACAATATGCAGGGAATGTGTGATGGGAAAGCAAGTAAGGAATTCATTCAAGAGCAAGCACAATTCAATAGAGAACAAGTTGGATCTGATTCATACAGACCTATGTGGTCCAACTCAAACAAGATCATACTATGGTGAAAGGTATTTCATTTTATTTGTTGATGATTATACTAGGATGATGTGGGTTGCATTCTTGAAAGATAAGTTAGAAGCATTTAATAAGTTCAAAATATTCAAAGCTAAGTTTGAGAATGAATCTGGATTAAAGATAAAATGTTTGAGATCAAATAGAGGAGGAGAATTCACCTCTGACAAATTTTATGAGTACTGCAAAGAACATGGCATAAATAGATAGCTAAGTGCACCTAGAACACCTCAGCAAAATGGAATTGCAGAGAGAAGGAATAGGATCATTCTTGATACAACGTGCACCATCATGATAGATGGAAAAGTTGCACACACCTATTGGAGAGATGTGGTCAATACAATAGTCTACACCATCAATAGAATTCAATTGAGCCCTGGCACTAACAAAACACCATATGAGCTATGGTTTGGTAATGTTCCCATAGTAAAATACTTCAGAATCTTTGGAAGCAAGTGCTACATCAAGAGGGATGAATCTGTAGGCAAGTTTGATGCAAGAAGTGATGAAGGTATTTTCCTTGGTTACTCTACTAAAAGTAAAGCTTATAGATGTTTCAATTTAAGATTGAAAAAGATAATTGAAAGTGCTCATGTTAAGATTGATGAAAAGTTTATGGTTCAAGAAAGATATCATGATTAGTCACCCATGATTGAAGAAGAACCCATACCCTCCACTAGTGAGATAATTATTGAAGAAATGTTTGACAATATTGATGTGTTATTCAATGACCCTGAGACAAGTGAAGAAGAAACTCCTAAGGTTGATGAGTCTGCATCAACTAAAGGTTCAAAGTTTACATCTAGAAACCATTCCAACAAAGACATCATTGGAGATCAGATCGAAAAAGTCTTAACAAGATTACAAGAAAAGAACTCAGCTAGCAGTGATGCACTATGTTTACTATCTCAAATTGAACCTTTAATTTTTTAAGATGCTTGTAATGATTCACATTGGCATGATGCTATGAAAGAAGAACTTGATCAGATTATTAAGAATGACACTTGGGAATTGGTCCCAAGACCTAGTGATAAGAACATGATTGGTAGAAAGTGGATATTCATAAATAAGATGAATGAAGATGGTACAGTAGTAAGAAACAAAGAAAGGTTAGTATGTAAAGGATATGCACAAAGAGAGGCATTGGTTATTCAGACACATTTGTACTTGTGAGCAGATTAGAAGCTATTAAGTTGTTTTTAGCTTATGCTATAGTCAAAAACTTAAAATTTTATCATATGGAAGTCAAGTCAGCATTCTTGAATGGAGATTTGAAAGAAGAAGTATACATTGAGAAGCTAGAAGGATTCAACTTATCAGATAGACCTAATATGGTATGCAGATTAAAGAAGGCCCTCTATGGACTTAAGCAAGCCCCTAGAGCATGGTATGAAAGACTAGATGCATATTTAACAAAGATTGGATTCAAGAAAGGAGCATCAGATTGTAATCTATTCATTAGAGAGACATCTGAAGGTTTGTTACTTGTAGCTATATTTGTTGATGACATTATCTTTGAAGGTAATGAAAAACTTAACTACTAAGTTTGCTAAGGAGATGCATAATGGATTTGAGATGAGTATGATTGGTCCTATCAAATACTTTTTAGTATTAAATGTGCAGCAGACAGAGAAAGGTATTTTCATTAATCAGTCTAAGTATGTGAAAGAAATATTAAATAAATTCAAGATGGATGATTGTAAGCCAGTAGGGACACCTATGATTACTAGATGCAAGCTTACAAAGGAAGATGACTCACTAGTAGTTGATATAACATTGTACAAATCTATGATTGGAAAACTTATTTATCTTACTCCAACTAGACCTGATATTTCCAATGCAGTTGGCATAGTTGGAAGATTTGCAGTAGAACCTAAACAAAGTCACCTCATGGAAGTAAAAAGGACATTCAGATACTTGCAAGGCACTATAGATTATGGTCTATGATATCCTAATTTAGAAAATGTTGAGCTTCATGTGTAAACTAATGCAAATTGGGAAGGATGTGTTGATGACAGGAAGAGTACATCAAGTGGAGCAGTGTTTATTGGTGATAGACTTGCCACTTCGACAATCAAGAAACAAAATTGTATTTCTCAGTCAACAATAGAAGTGGAGTATGTTGCAGCAGCCTTGAATTGTTCTACAATTGTTTGGATCAAGCAGATGATAAAATATTTTGGATTTCATATTAATTATCCTAATGTTAGTCACTGTGATAACACTAGCAATATCAATATGTCAAAGAAACCTATGATGCATGCAAAGACAAAGCACATTGAGACAAGTGTCACTTCCTAAGAGAGAAAGTGGTAGAAAAAGAAGTTAAGCTGGACTATGTGAATACTAAAGATCAGTTGGTAGACATATTCACAAAGCCCTTGCCTAAGGATACTTTTGAGCATCTCAGGGAGAATTTGTTAGTAATTTCCTTCCCTGATTCTTCTTAGAAGAAAGAAGGAAAGGCATCAGTCCTCTAGGACTAATGAATGGTTGACTACTCTACCTTACAAGTAGTATCAGTGCTTAAAATGAATGGCACCTATTGAAGTGTGTTTTATGACTCACCAAATAGTAGAACAAAATACCAAATATCCTATCCTCTCTTGAACAAAGTATTGTGTATGCTAAGATTGCAAAAAGATCATACGATAGCTCCAAGGTTCCTCAACTCATGGATATGCTCGTTGTTGATGCGATTTGTTGATGATCACAAGGGGCCTTACATTTTTAATCCTTTATGTCATGATGAATATGTGTACTATCAAAATATTTTTAATTAAGAACTTTTTTTTTTTCTGTTTTCACCAGATATGCGGAAATGAAAAGGGTTTAGGGTTCAGAGATCCTAATCTAATCCTAAGGGTAATGATGGCCAAGGAAAGTATGTTAATGGATGAGTTCCTTAATTTACCAAGTCTCACTTCACCAAGTCAAGCTACAACTACACATAGACTGGTGCAATCTTCAAGGGTTTGTACGTATGATTGAATTTAAGCACATGGATAAGGGGTTCAGGCTAACTTTGCATGATGATTTAGAATCACTAAAACATCAAAAGTATGAACCATGGGAACTCATCAAAACATCATTATATTCCCTAAAAAAAATCACAACATTTCATTTACTAAACTTAATCTAATTGAAAGAATAATGAAACCAAGCAAGCATTAAGACACATCAAATGTTCACTACACTTCAATGAAAATTCTATTGTCTCAATAGGTCATAAGCAACAATCTCAAAATTTACTCCCTAAAAATGAGAAGAAGAGGCCTTTATATAGGTCTTCAAAAACAATGAAAGGCCCGGATCAAAATAATGACTAATGGCCAAGATTTTTCCACCTCAGCCCTAATTAGGGTTAGGGCATAGAAGAGGGAATCTAAATTATGCAAGGAAGAAACCACTACTATATTGGGTAATAAATGCCCACTATGCATGCATGCTCAAGAAGAGAGCAAGGTATCATAAATGACCACTACATGAATGTCCACTATGCATTAAATGTAGCTACCATTGACCTCCACATTTGAATTCCTAGAGTCTACCTAATATGTCCTCCAACTCATTAATGCTAAAACTCGATGCTGATTCCTACCTGAATTTCAATGCCAACACTACTCGCTATGACCTCTTCAGGCTATCCTCCCATTCTGACAATAGATCTTGGGATGTGTGCATGTTATTTGAGAAGGAAGAGAGGTTCTCAAAATCATCCCCTATGAATGACTTAAGCCTAAAAACTCCTCCAATTTCCCCTTCATGTTGTCTATTGTTATTTCCTCCTCAGCCAACCTTTGCAACCACAATGATGCAATGGTATTGGAGAGCTCCTGCCAAATATTCTCAACTATCCCCTTCAATCGAGCTGACTCCTTACTAAAATGTTCAAACATGTCCTTTTCTAGAAGAACTACACAATACCACCAAGAGAAATCATATGCTCCTTCTCCAATGACCTTGCCATCAACCAAGACCTACCTAGGGGTTTCCATCATCTCCTACAAGTCAGAGATTGCCCCATCCTCATAGATATGCTCATCTTCCCAAGTCTCCTCTATGTAACGAATTTGAGAAAGAATAGCCAATGCCTTATCATGAATTCATACTAACTCCTTAGCATGGACATAGTCTTCAGCCTTGATCCACTTAATCCAAGTCTTTGCACCCTGACCAATCCTCCTAATCTCATTGATGGCCTCAACTGACTCGGCTGGAACAACTATTGGTGGAACAAAAGATGGATCCTCTTCTCAAAGTAGGTGAGGCAACCTATCAATGTATGCACATAAAGCCCTATTCTCTTCCTTCATTCTCTGATATTTTTCTTCCAACCTCCTCATCTTATCTTTAATAGCGTGTGTTGAATCATCAAATTCCTACATGACCTATGCTCGAGAGGCCTGACCAAGATCTACCTTTGTTATGTGATACTCCTTAGGATAAATTTGATCTTTGGTCTTGTCGACTGCTAGAGTCACTATCTACAACATTCTAGATCTGGATTCTCCTTTGATGACCTTGGTGAATTTCTTGGCTTTTCCCTTTTCTCTTGATAGGTCAGTTCAATCTAGAATCTCTTGTAACTCAACTGTAGGGTCTATCTCCTTTTCCTGGCTTCCCTAAATCCTCTACTTGAGCCACTCTAGAACACTTGTATTTGGGTCCCTCTATACTGCTATCTCATCTTGTCCTTGCACTACTCTAGTATCAATCTCCTCAGCTCCAGGACTTTCTACCATTGCTTTAGGAGAAAGTGCCTCTAATGTGGGAATCTCCTCTTCTACCACTCGGGCCTCTACTTCTACCTTGGGGATTTCTTCCTCAATTATCTTCCTAAAGAAGACACCAAGACTCTCCTCTATTGTCACAGCTTGTTCCCTGCTTGTTCCTGGAATTAACCTCTCATTGGCATTAATGCTTAATCTATCTTATATCGATCTTGTCATGCATTGTTCTCCTTGTTGCATTCTTCTTTCACTTTCTTCTCCTTCCTTCCAGGTGAATGCTCCAATTTCCTACACACTGAGAGTCTGGCTAGGAGAAGATGGTACACCCTCAGACTTTAATCTTTTCTGTTGTGTTTCTTCAACATGAAGATCCAATCTCCTCTTTATATGCATCTCCTAAGCTACATCCTTCTCTTTTCTATGTTCTATACTACCTAATGGGATGTCTCTTTCTTCTACTCTTCCTCTAGATGGCTGCCTTGGTCTCTCATCTCATATTTGTGGATGACCCATCAACTTGTAGCTCCAATCTTCTTTTGACAAAGCCATCCTTTCAAGTTTTCATTCTACCCACCACCTTGTGAATTCCACAACTGGCCTCATCAATACATCAAGATCCATGATCTCTTTCCTCTGCCAATTGTAAGGATGAATGACCTTTTCCTCATCTGGGTTAAAACCTCCTTGGAGTACATTTGGGTCCTCTTCCATCTAATCTGGAATGTGGACAATCTTACATGCCCTAATCGGGTCCAAGGGTAATCGGGAGCACATTGTCTTCCTAACCTCATTATCATCAACTGCATTTGCCCAAAAATCCTCTATGTGAGCTTTGTGTTGATGCCTCATCCCTGCGACTACTCTAATATTATTATATGGGTCAAAAGTTAGCCTTCCTAGATAGAGTGGTAGATGAAAGAATTTTAGCTCATCAGATGACCTCTCAGCTGCTGGAAGATAAGGACACACTTCAACTCCATCACTTCCAATGGACAATGGAAACTCTAGTCCTAGCTTCTTCTTCTTCTTCTTCTTGAACACTTTTTCATAGGCTTTCAACTGTTGGGTGTCTTCCAACAAGACCATTTTATCTGTAGGGTACCATGGAAGCTTGAATGGATGCTCAGAAAATCCCTGCAATCTGATATAGGAGAAGGTGGGAAATTGAATGAACCATGCCCCAAATTCCTCCACTAGCTTCATTGCCTCTGAAGACAATCTCATATGCAATCCCTTTTGTAAGGTTCTCACAATGCGCATTGCAAATGCATCATTAACCCAGATGTAGTCATCTATAGCATGTAGATGCAGCTATGGGTAACAGTCATGGACCCTTAACCTTGGACTTCCACTTTCGAGGACTCCCTTGTACCTTAGCCCTTCATACCTTGTATTTCATGCCAGCATATATATTACATATGAGCTCATGAAGAATTTCTTCATATGCTCCAGATTCCTCAACTGCTCATTGAGGTTGTCACTAATCAACCCAGCCCAATCAATGTGATTGAACTCCTCTACTACTTATTGAACAAAGTACCACATCCATGTCTCAAATAGGTAAGAGTGGGGTAAGCCAAATATCCTATTGAGCATCATTATTAGATCACTGTATTCATAGTGGAAATCCATCCACACAAGCTCCTTGGGAAACTTGGAGTATTGGGTTTTATTCCTCCTCATCCATTTGCTATTGATGATCTCATCACAATGTTGAACTCCTATTGTGTAGAATATGTGCACTTGCTCATTTGTCTTCGAGACCAACCTCTAAGATGAAGGGATCCCAAATGCTTCAGTAATGGCTAGAGGAGAGAGATATAAAATGATATTCTTGTCTGAGTCCTTGATCGTTCTATCATTGGAATGATAATGTTTTGCACATTCCATGATCAACTCAACATGCTGAAAAGTGGGAAGGAATCCAACTGTAGCTACAATTCCACTGTTCACAATTCGGGCAGCCAGGTGTGTCGAATGATGATCTTTGTATCCAAACATTCTCCTCTGGAACTCACCTAAATCGAGGCATCCAAGATTCGTGTCCTTCATATCAATCCACTTCGAGACAATCTTGGATTCCGGGTAGAATTCTCTCTACTCATTCTTGATCAGTTGCCTTTTGCTTACGCTAGTTCCTCTAGGTTCAACCATCTACAAAATAGAAAGAGAATTTTTTTTATAAGAGCATAAAGGAAAAGTAGAGAAAAGAACTTCATCCCAAAATTCAAAGATCTGCCAGAATTTCTTCATCTTGTCTGAAATTCAATTTTCTCTCTCCTCATGGAGATTTTTACCTGTGATCAACTTACTGAAGAAAATTTTGAAAATCTCATGAATTTCTTCACACTTCCCTAGAAATAATCCTTCTCTCTCTTCTCAAGAATGCTCTCTCGATTTGTGTGAGAATGAAATGAACCAAGCCTTCTCTTATAGCCTCTCAAAAACTTGAAAAGTTGCTTTAAAGATTGTAGGCTAAAATTAGGTAGCTGCCTCATTTTAACACAAGTTTCCATTTTTGAAAACATTCCTTGCCACTTGTCTATGTTTTTCTTCGCTTTTTTAGAATCTGCCAACTTAAGCACCTTGTCTTCATGAGGAAGTCTTCCTTTTCCCCAATTTTTGTTTTTTTGGTTTTTTTTTCATTTTTGATTTTGGGAATTTAATTAATTAAAGATTAATAAATTTAATCTTTAACCAATTTCAATTCATAAAAAAAACCATAAAATAAAAAAAAATCCTTTTTAAAGCAATTTCCAATTTTGAATTTTCATTCTTTAATTGCTTTTTTTATGTTTTATCAATTTTGAGTGTTAATTAAATATTGATAAAAATCAATATTTAATTAATTTTTTATTTAAAACCCATATTGATTTCCTTCCTGTCTTTTATTTCCAAATTTTTGATTTTTTGAAGATTAATTAATTAAATATTAATAAAAAAATAATATTTAACCAATTTTACAATTGAAACGTAAAACCATAAAAACTTTATTATTTCTATCTTCAAACTCATCCTTCAAATTGATTCACTCAAGTTTCAAATTCACGCCAAGATTTTGCTCATGAGTTTGGGCAGGTGTTAGATTTTTCCTGAAGCACTCATTTTGTGACCTGCCTTATTTCTGCCTGAGAAGATATCGGAGCAAGATTTTGGGTGAGTAAAGGATTTTCTTCATCCCACATCCCATGACTTCATGAAATTTGCGCTCCAAGGAATGCTGTAGTGGGATTTGTCATGTGTGAAGGATTTTGTCCTCAGCACACATGTCATTACCTCACGCTATTTATGTTTGCAAAGAAATAGGAGTGGGTTTTAGCATGTAGCGGATTTCTTCTTTGAAGAGCAGTCCGTTGACCACATTGACTCGTGCTCCAAGGAAGCTAGAATCAGGATTTGAAGGTGGTCACATAATTTGTCCTCAAGACTCATTCCATGAGTGCATGCAATATGTGCTCCAAGAAAAGGGGAGCAGGATTCCAGATGTGTTGCAGAATTTTTACTTTGCATCAAATCCGTTAGCAAGTGCCCTTTGCACTCGAGAGAAGTCTGGAGTAGGTTTGGGAGGTGGTCATGGATTTTGGCCAGCATTGTCTTCTCCCTCACCAACGTTGAAATGCACTTTTCTAATTGCAGGAGTAGGATTCAAAAGGAGTGGCAGACTATTCTATTTGGAGTATTTCCTTGTTCATTGCATCCCTCATAATGTCAAAGACTTGTACGCTAGAACTAAAAGGTGGACATTTACATCTGCGAAGAACATTCTTGTGTGTTACCACTCAAAAACCTATGAGATGAGACCAAGAGTTGCTAAGAACACAAAAAAAATAGGTAACAAGCTGTAGGAAGGAAGGCATTCCCATCATTGATGGGTGATGTGGTGATATGGTCACAACTGCTCCCTTTTCCATTGATGTCAAAGGGGGAGTAGTACACGGAGTCATGAAAAATAGGAGTAATATTGTGATGGGGAGTAGTATTCAGTTGTGACACTAGTTCAGTTGAGGAAATGGAGAATGTTGGAAAATATTCCAGCAAATGGAGGATTCATCTTTTGGGGAGTTCTGAAGAGGAAATAGAGAATGTTATAAAAGAAATGTTCATTTGGGTTGGTGATGGTTTTTCATTCCACATGTTGCCATCAATGCCAAAGGGGGAGATTGTTGGAGATTTTTCAGTAGGCCAGTACTGACTATATGTTTGTCATTGATGACAACATATGAAAAGTAGCATGTGTGGAAGTCTTATGTAGTAAGATTTCGGTATATGTTGCATTGACATGATATCCACATGATATCATGGGTGTAGTGATTAACTGTTAGTACAGATAGTTATATAGTAGCTTGTGTCAGTAGTGTTCCTGATAGAGTAACAGATAGTGTTCTATGTATTGTTGCCCATACAGTTATCATGGAGTCTTGCACACTTGGATATATGTTGAAGACATGTTAGTGATGTTTCAGTTATGGATGCATGGTCTGATGATGAGCGCAAGTGAAGTTATGCAGTCACTATTTGCCAGTAGTAGTTTCTTGTGTTTATCCAAGAGAGCTGACAGAGATTTTATTGGTTCATGAGTTGTACCTATCTTTAGGGTATACACCCTTGGATTTAAGCTTATATTTGAGGTATTTATGTTTGATTAAGAGTGCATGAGTTAATTCATCTTGTGGAGAAAGATCTAGTTGTTTTGGTAGAGCAGATAGTGTGTAGTATGTGTCTACATTTATCTTATTAAGATAGGTCCCAGAATGTGTTGCGTGCATAATAGAGCTAACAAAATTATTTTTGGAGTTCATTATGGTTTCTCTATTATGATTTCAAGGTGGTTCTAACAAGCTAACTTGATTATATCATTTAGAGGAAAGATATTTATAGGCAGTCATTTGTGATTTCTTGAGTGTGGTTCATGGTTGATTAAGCAGAGGAGAGCATAGTGTATGAAGTGTTGAACCATCAGAAGAAGGTTAATGTGACCAAGTAAAGTATTTGCGCTATACATTGGAACTAATCTAGATAGCAGGTCAAAGCACAGTTTACCAAAATCCAGATATAGTGTGTATCTATTATTTAGAAGGTTGTAGCCTTCACCCCTTTGAGAAGTGAGCTCTTGGACAATGTCTTCTCTCTCCTAATAGGGACAATTGTAAAAGACTCCTAATAGGTTTTGACCCTTGACCATGTCTACTATACATAATAAATTGTAAAGCTACTCCTAATAGGGTAAGAGATCTTCTATCAAGGATCATTATACACTAGTACAAAATATTAGTGGGTATTAAGTCCCACCGGGGTTTTTACCTATTTGGGTTTCCCCATAACCAAAATATTGGTGTTGTGTTCATGTGTTATTTCATTGTGTTTATGATTTATGTTTAAGTATAATTAATTGGATAAAGAATTGAAACTTGTAAATAACTAATTCACCCACCCCCCCCCCCCCCTCCTCTAAATTAGCTCTTGGGACTATTCCTAATAGAACTACTTGTTATTAGTGGATAATAAACACAGAACACTATTACCACTAGGGATCCTGGGGTTCTCATAATAGATCAATTTTTCATGATGTAAAATTTGGAAATAAAAGATAAGAGTCCATCTTAGCATACCAAGATGTAGTTTCTTTCTTCAAAGCAATAGAGTGACTCCTTAAGTCTACATACCAAAGATAAATTTTGTACATACTCTTGTGACTACTCCATGTAAACTTTCCCCTTGAGATCATTGTCATAAAATGCATTCTTCACATATGTGTAGTGCATCTCCAATCTTATTGCTACAATAATGGTAAGATCCAATCAAAGAGTCCATTTTTTCTACCAAAGAAAAGGTTTTATCATAGTTGATGCCATCAACTTGTTGAAATCCTTTAGCTACCCAACCTTTCTTTATATCTACTCATAGGTTCAGCTACTAATTTATTTTTCTTATAAATAAACTTACATCAGGTAAGATTAGAGTTGGAAGGAAGTGGTACCAAGTCCCATTTTTTGTTCACAATGAGAGAGTTGTACTCCTCAACCATGGCTACTTTCCAAAGAGGATTTCCTACATAATTCACATAGGTTAGAGGGTCGAATCCTAGAACTATATAGGCATGCATTGGCATTATAAGCTTTTTGTGCCTCCACAACTCACAACCCATTTTGGTCACTTGGCCTAAATGACGGTACCCTATTTTGGTTTTTGTTTGTTCCTTCATCCAAGGTCCTTGATAGTCTGTCACTAGGTGGGTTTGATTGTTGGTTTTAAGCTCTTGATAGTTTAGTGTTTGGACTATAGGGTTCTTACTTTTCATTTTTTCCCTAATTTCCTGTCTTCTATTTACTTTTATTTTAGTTTTTGTGTTATCCTAAGTTGTATTTAGCACTCCTTGAAATCATGCGAATCTAGCTCATCAGTTTTGTCATCAAATTGTCTAGTCGACAATATCATTAAATGATTTTCTATTCTCCTCGGGTAACAAAGGAATGCATCGATAAACCTTCATCGGTTAAACTTGTGCTTGGTATACAACACACTACATCGGTGTATACTATCATCGGTGTTTACACTGAGGATCTCGGTAAGCATTAAATTGTTCTCTTTTACCGACCAACACTGCTTTGTGTCTTTTAGTTCCTTTCTCCATAATAGATGAATACAACATACTAAAGTCAATATAATGAGATCAAAGACTCATCAATAAGTTAAACAAAATAAATTATCCAATGCATTCCTTATCCTTATCTACTGTGACCTTCTTTCACCATTCTTCAAATGTCTCGGTAATGATAAATTACAAGATAAGTACTGTCAAACTAATAAGAAACTAGTTGACATCAATGAAAACATAATACCAATTTAACATATTGTATATCTATACAATGACTTTTCATGTGATCTTCAATCACTATTTCAACAATCTCTCCAATTAATTGTAAATCAGTTGTAGGTTCAACAATCTCTCCCTTTGGCATTGATAGCAACTCAAATAATATGGATGTACCAAACACATATCAAACATATACTCTACAAATCTGTCTATCATAAGCTCTCCCTTAGATAGTTCATCATTAACTCTTCCTATTCAGTATTCTCACCCTTTGTCTTTACAGTACAGATTCTCTTCCTTTCGCTCATTCATATTTGCCTATTCTCTCCCTTTGACAACAATGCCAAATGAACAAAATAAAAAAACATCAGTCTTGTCCAAACCTCTTCATTGTATCTTAGAATACTAATATCTCCATTTGTTCTTCAAACTTAATCACAACCTTGAACTTAATCAAAGTGTGATCTATGCTAGCATCAACATGAGTGATCTTTTAATATAATAGGCTGATGCAACATTCCAGATCACCTTAGTGACCGATAGACAGGGGACGGGCCCCAAGTCTATTCCTAAAGTATTCAAAAGTTTCTTTCAGTAGAGTCTTTGTAAAAATGTCTGCAAGTTGTTCTTTTGATGTAACAAACTCTAGTTTAACTTGATTTTCCTACACTTGTTCCCTTAAGTAATGATACTTAATTGATATATGCTTTTTTTTTAGTGCATTACTGGATTCTTTGATATGTTTATAGCACTAGTGTTGTCACAATATATAGTCACTAGATCAGTGATCACCTCATTCATACCTTCCAACAATTGCTTGATATAGGCTATATTGGAGTAGTTTGTTGCAACAACAACATATTTAGCTTTAGCTGTTGATTGAGAAATACAACTCTGCTTCTTGCTTGTCCAAGTTACAAGTCTGTCTCCAAAGAAAAATGCTCCTCTAGTTGTACTTTTTCTATCATCCACATTACCAGCCCAGTCAGCATTGGTATACACTTTCAGTTCAAACTTTCCATCTCTTGAATACCATAAACCATAATCTTTTGTCTTCTTAAGATATCTCAATATCCTTTTTGTTGCTATCATATGTGATTCTCTGAGATTTGTAGAAAATCTTGCAACTATTCCAATAGCATGAGCTATATCCGGTCTACTGTGAACTACATACATCAGCTTACCAATCATGGATCGGTAAAGTGTTTGATTTACCTTGGTAGTCTCATCTTCCTTTGTCAACTTACATCCAGTAGCCATCGGTGTTCCCACTGGTTTTGTATCTTCCATGCCAAATGTCTTCAATACCTCCTTTATGTATTTTGATTGAGTGATGAAGATTCCATCACTATGCTGAATCACCTATAGTCCTAGAAAGAACTTAATCTCTCCGAACATAGACATTTCAAATTCCTTTTACATCTCATAAGCAAATGCTTTACATACAATATCTCTACCTCCAAAAATTATATCATCAACAAATATTTTAGCTATGATAATAGTATCATCAGTGTTACCTTTCATATATAAATTACTATTATCACTTGTTCTTA
Organism: Chamaecyparis obtusa; assembly: GCA_027943335.1. Taxonomy (NCBI): domain Eukaryota; kingdom Viridiplantae; phylum Streptophyta; class Pinopsida; order Cupressales; family Cupressaceae; genus Chamaecyparis; species Chamaecyparis obtusa. The sequence goes on along the minus strand of BSBK01013842.1, from coordinate 48,984 downwards.
TAAAGCCAATACTTAATAGATAGGTGTGCAACCTTTCATACCATGCTCTCAATGCTTGTTTCAGTCCATATAGTGCTTTGTGTAGTCTACAAACCATATCTCAGTTGTCTAGATCTTCAAATCCTTTAGGCTGTTCAATGTAGACCTCCTCTTCAAGTATTCCATTCAAAAAAGTAGACTTGACATCCATTTGGTATACCTTAAATTTCTTATGTGCAGCATATGCCAGTAACATTCTGACACCCTCAAGTCTTGCAACAGGTGCAAATGTTTCAACATAGTCAATTCCTTCTTCTTGCGCATATCCTTTACATACAAGTCTTTCTTTATTTCTTGTCACTTCTCCATTTTCATTCAGCTTATTTCTAAAAATCCATTTAGTACCAATAGCATTTTTACCTTTAGGTCGGGGTACTAAGGTCCAAGTCTTATTCTTTTCTATTTGCTCAATCTCTTCAGTCATTTCTTTGACCCATTCTTCATTATCCAAAGCAACTTGTACATTCTTAGGTTCAAATTCACAAACTAAGCAAGTACCTTGTCTTGTTTTGCTTCTTGTTTGCATTCCAACATCTTTGTTTACAATAATCTGACCTTCAGGATGATGTCTTCTGACAAATCTTGCCAGTATCCTAGATCTTCTATCTTGTGCATCCTACTATGTATTTTGTTGTTCATTCTATTCTAGCTCATTAGCTTGCTCGGGGGCTCCTCCTTGATCTTCAGTATGTTCAGTTGGTTCTATCGGTTGTGGTACATTGTTTATCTACTGGCCAGTTGCAATAGTCTATAGTGTCATCGGTTGAAACTCAAGAAACTCATAGTAAGTGAACTATCTATAATCTTCTAGTTCCTTCATCTCCTCATCTATGATCTTATCATCATATTCATCAACATGAACATTCATAGTTTCAACAATTTTATTATTCACCTTGTTCAGACATTTGTAAGCTTTGCTTTGGGTAGAATATCCTAAAAATATTCCTTCATCCCCTTTGGAATCAAACTTACCATTCCTATCATCTCTCAAAATAAAAAACTTACTTCCAAAGATTCTAAAGTAACTTACATTGGGCTTGTGTCCAAACCAAAGTTCATATGGTGTTTGGTTGGTGTCTTTCTTCAACTGTACTTGGTTAAGCACATAGAATGCAGTGCTTACAGCTTCTCTCCAGAATTTTTGAGTGACATTCTTTTGTATCATCAGTGTCCTAGTACAATCAATTATTGATCTATTTCTTCTCTTAGAAATACCATTCTGTTGTGGGGTTCTCGATGTTGACACTTGCCTTTGGATTCCATGCTCATTATAGAAGTTAGTAAATTCACAAGGTATAAATTCACCACCTCTATCTGATCTAAGACATTTGATTTCCTTTCTAGTTTCCTTTTCAACTTTAGCCTTATACCATTTAAATAGTTTGAAAGCTTCAGACTTTTCCTTCAAAAACATCACAGTCATCAATCTAGTGTAATCATCAACAAAGAGAATAAAGTATCTATCACCATAATAGCTTTGAGTTCTCATAGGTCCACATAAGTTGGTATGAACCAACTCAAGAATCTTCTTTGTTGAGAAGTCCTTACTATTAAAACTAGATTTGGTCATTTTCCCTTTCTGACATTCATGGCATAAAGTATGATTAGGCTTAGATAAGTTAGGTAAACCTCTAACTCTCTTCTTTTTATTGATTTTGATCATATTATCAAAGTTTACATGACATAATCTCTTGCGCCATAGCCAAGAATCTTCATCTTTCATAAGTAGGCAAGAAGACTCATCAATATCAAGTTGAAAAAGATTACCTTTGGTTTGAGTACCAATCCCAACAAGTCTTCCATCATTTTCATAGATTTTCACCTTTTTTATTTTCAAACACCAGTTTGTGGCCTGAATTGTTTAGCTGTGCCACACTCAACAGATTGTAATTCAGTCCATATACCCAGTAAGCATTCTCACATTTTATTCTGTCATATATTACAAGGGTACCTTTACCTTTCACAATGCATGGGGCATCATTTCCCATTCTTACAGATCCACCATTATATTCAACTAATTCATAAAATTTATCTACATCACCTGTCATATGATGTGTGCAGCCACTGTCAATGATCCATGTTTCATTCTTGCTTATCCATGAGATCAGTGCAGATTCATCTTGGTTTTCATCTTCTTCTAAATCTTCCTTCATTGCAACAAACACTACCTCTTCATCATCAGAATCAGACTCAGAGTTAATATTTTCACCTATATAACAAGCCTTTTTACCTTTGTCCTTTCAGTCATTTCTATTACTATGTTGGTACCTTCTATTAACTCTCCTCCCATAACTTCCTTCAGATTTATCTCTCGGTTCTTCATCATCATTTCTTTTCTGAGGACATCTAGCAACAATATGACCTACTTCCTTACAATTAAAGCATGCCAAGGGTAACTTACCTCTATATCTCCCTTTACCTTGAGGTAATCTTCTAGCCATTAATGCTTCAAGCTCATCAAGGTCATCATCAGTATCACTGTCATTATTATTTCTATTTTTCTTGCTAGATTTCCCAATCTTCAGAGAAGACATGAAAGCAAACTCAACAAAAGATACAACATTGTTATCAAAATTATTCAACTCAAAAGTAGTAAGCTTACCGACCAAAGTATCAGGTGTAAAATTGGATGTGTCTCGGTTCTCATGAATTGCTGATACTCTGATTGCATAGACAGGTAGCAGGGTTCTGAGGATTTTGCTGATTATAGTCTCTTCTTCAATTACTCCATAAAAAGCTCATATAGCATAAACAACCTCTTTAATTCTATTTGAATATTCAGCAATATTTTATGCTTCTTTCATTCTCATTTCATCGAATTTACCTCTTAAGCTTTCTATTCTAGCTCTTTTGACAGATGTGTTACCACTGTATAATTGCTCTAATCTATCCCACATTGCCTTAGCAGTAGTCAATCCTTTGATTTCTTCAAATTCAGTGTCGGTACAGGCAGCAACAAGTTCCATCATTGCTACATTGTGATCATGCTTGTCTTTTAGTTGTTCCACAGTCAGAGGACTAGTTGGTTCGCTATAGCTAGTTTTCATAAAATGTAGTGCATCTCCACCAATTCTAGCTATATGCAATTTCATTCTCTGTTGCCATACTGAGAAGTTGTCTTTGTTCAGTCTAGGCACTTCCCTCTTAATCATTTTGTGATCTTTATACTCAAGTCCTTAAAACTCTGTTTCAAGCAACCAAATAGCTCTGATACCAATTGTTAGAATAAACGAGAGTGGGGGGTGAATCAGTTATCCAAGTCCCAATAAAATAATGAGTAATCCAAAATACTATTTCTCTAATTTCTGTCAGTCGGTAAACATATATATGATTCACTATCAATGTTTTTACTAATCTTCAATTAAAGCTCTTTAGTAGTTACCAATCAAATCAAATAGCTAAAATGTAAAGTATGATAATAAAAAATCATCACAATAAACACATAACACAATGATTTAATGTGGAAATCCTATTAAGGGAAAAACCATCTGGGAACCGGCAACCCAAAAATTTCACTCTTCTAAAGTGAGGCCTGTGAGGACCCAACCCTGTTAAAGGTTACAATACACACTGTTAGGTGTGACCTGGTTAGAGGATTTTGCACTAGAAGTTATCTTTCAATCCTATGTCACTCATTGTGCCGATTTACAGGATAACAATGTTTCACTTGTCAGAATGAAACACAAATAAGACTTAAAAGTCCACTCGGTTAAGAGATTTTCACTATTTACAATTATTAGAAAGTAACAGTAGGTTGATCTGCCTTAATAAAACAAATTATAGTTGCAGATTAGTGTTATGCTCAACAATGTTTTCTGACCAGTATATCACTTCATATCTAATATCAATATCACTTACAAACAATCAGTTATGTGCTCTATGTAGCTCAGTTTTTTCATTGTGTAGCTCGGTTCAGTAACCTGTTTGATCAGAAATGCATGAATGCTAGTTCACGCTCAACTTCTGTAGTATCTCCTTTTTTTTCTTTGATTTTTTTCCTTTAAATAAACATGTAAGCCATTTTATTTTCATCCATCAGATTTTTCCGCTTAATCATATCCACTAATTTTTCCACTTTAAACTTCCTCAATTGATGTGTCATTAACATGTTTCAATCTCCTTCGTCAGATCTTCATTGAATTTTGTTAGCCGTAGATCCTTGTAACAAAATTTGACTTTTCTACTTGAAATCATGCAAATCTAGCTCATCAGTTTTGTCGTCAAATTGTCTAGTCGACAATATCAATAATGCTTTTCTATTCTCCTCAAGTAACAAAGAAATGCGTCGGTAAACCTTCATCGGTTAAACTTGTCATTGGTATACAACACACTGCATCGGTGTTTACTATCGTCGGTGTTTACACTGAGGATCTTGATAAACATTAAACTGTTCTCTTTTACCGACCAACACTGCTTTGTGTCTTGTAGTTCCTTTTTCCATAATAGATGAATACAACATACTAAAGTCAATATAATGAGATCAAAGACTCATCAATAAGTTATCCACAATAATTTATCCAATGCATTCCTTATCCTTATCTACTATGACCTTATTTCACCATTCTTTAGATGTCTCAGTAATGATAACTTACAAGATAAGTACTGTCAAACTAATAAGAAACTAGTTGACATCAATGACAACATAATACCGATTTAACATATTGTATATCTATACAACTACTTTTCATGTGGTCTTCAATCACTGTTTCAACAATCTCTCCAATCAGTTGTAAATCATTTGAAGGTTCAACAGTCACAGGTGTCTTGAGCCATGATCCCCAATAGGGAATCAGGTATCTAACATCCTCGAATCCCTAACCCCATAAATTTTGACCTAAGATTATAAAAGGGGTGAGATTCCCAAATCCCTGAAACCCCAAAACATTGATTAGAGGTATATTTTTAGGGTTTTTTCCATTATTTTTGGGTTTCTTAGGTTCTTTTAATTTCCTTCTTATACTTTTTGTAGTTTAGTATTTTTCTTTCCCTAGTTTTTTTTTTTCTTTAGTAGTTAGTTTTCTTCCTAAGTTAGCTTGATTTTAATTCACATGCTGACAAGTATTTTGTTTCGATTGTAGAAACCTAGGGTATGTCTACAGTTTAACCAATGAAGTTTATGTTTGTGGACTACAACAAGACCTCTAAGCTAGTCAACTTGCATAGTGAGATTAGTGATATAGATAGTGGTTATATGGAATTCAATGTTTTCCTTAGAAGGATAATAAATAAGAACAAAAGGACCCTAGATGCCTCATTTATGGTGATGTTGGGACTTGTGCATGTTTGACAGGTTTTCCTATAGTAATCCAATCACATATTTAGATAATGACAATCATAAATCATTACAAGATGACATAAAGGTGAGTATTTAAAAAATAGGGGTAAGTGGTGTTGGACTTTAGGCTAGAAATTATCAAGGATTTAGTTCGTATTCCGCTTAGTGATGAATATGAAAATATCTTAATTGAAAGGGAAGAGAGTTGGTAGAGAGATGAACCTGACATAGATTAGGAGATAAATATGGACTAGCTAGAGAGATCCCTAAATAATAGACAACTAGATAAGATCAACCATCACTAGGCCTACCTCCTAGAAGAGATGAAGAATTATGTAACACTATTTAGTATGGTCTTCAGTCTCCTAGAGGTGAGGAATCTACAAATATGGATGGTGTTTAACATTGATGTTACATGAAAGAGGAAGAAGAAGATTGACTAGGGCCAAATAATTAGTGAAGAATTTGGTTACTAGCTACAAAGGGTCATGGCTAACCCAAAATTTTGCATGACTTCCAACATTGTGTATCTGCTAGTAGCCTAAGAAAACTACCTAGGTTTAACAAAGAAGGGGTGTCTCCAAGATCCCAATGATATGTATAGAAGGTATACCCATACATAGCCCAAAAGGTAAAACTTCTAGAGTTTAGTCCTAAATACTGCATCATCATTAATGCTTTCATTTTTGTTGTTATTTTCTCCATAAAAGAACATTTTTCCAAGAGGATGCCAGAGGAGGCCATAGCACAGATCAAGAAAGTAGGTAACTGCTTTATTTAATTATGAACTTCTACATATATATCAAAGTAGTGGGTTATACACTATAACTCAAGAAAATTCGCAAGTGCCCTTTGGACATGTTGGTGTTGATGGAAATATTTAGGAAGATCTCAAATTCTAATATATTGATAATTATGAAGCATTATCCTTTCTTCTAATTTCCAATTAAAATTGGAGACCATTTAGCTTAGGATGTAAAGGGAAAAAAAAAGTCTTTACTCCATGATGGCGATGAATGCTTGTTTGATAACTTGATGATAGGCTAGAGGAAATTTGACCCCATTGGTACATTAAATCAGGTACTTGGGACCCACTTAAAACATAAGCCTCACATTAAGCATCACTAGGAATAATTTATAGATGGCTATGAAGTGTAGATAAGGGATTAATGCAAGATGAGCTTAGATTTAGTTTAAAATTCCCTTATGTGGTATATATCAGAGAAGAAATAGGAGATTAGGGCCAAACATGTTATTAAATGTACCAAAGAATAGTTACAAAATCCTTTCCATCTAGATCATGGACCCATGAAGGAAAAGATACATAAACTTCTAAAGGTGGACAAGGGAAAGAGGAAGAATGTACATATTTTAGATTAAATGAAGAGTCCCTCTATTCCTTGGCCACAAGAAATAATAGGACATGCAAGGGAAGTGTAAAGACAATAACATACAAAAGTCCTAATACAACAAAAGGAAAAAGATATAAGGAAAGGATGGGCTTCCTCTACTATTGTTACTACCCTATCACTTACAACTACCAAAACCCCTTTCACCTATATAGTCTACCATTGTACCTTTTCCTCAAGTGCAAACTATAGTACTCACTACCACCACTACTTATCCTTTAGTCAATTTTCCCTCCACCTCTAAGAAGAAGGAACTAAGCCCTTCAAAATAAAAGTTAAGAAGCCTAAAGCACCACTTCCTATAGAGCCTTCATGAAGAGTATATAATAGACTAAAGAAGAAACCCTTGGTAGTGGAGATTCTTGAATATGGAGAGGATCCCGAAGAGGATTCACCCTTTGTATGAAGTAAAAGATCCTCCATATTCATTTCCAGGAGATTAAATTTTGGAGACCCTTCTTCTAAGGATCTCTTAGATCCTCCCCAAGTCGGTCTAAGTGTTTCTCCTAAGATCCATAACATTGAATCAGACTTAGTAGTAGAACATGAACTATCAGTGGAAGTGATGCAGAGTGGTCAGCAAGAAACTTGGTCTTAAGCCCCAACCTAATTCAAGACACCAAATTGGATCAATCACTCATTTAGGTTTTGATTCCAATATGGAAAGGTGTAAAATCTGCAATGACATAAATTTAAAAGGTTTCAATATACTCTCTACAACCCTGAAATACAATCCAACTTGATTCAAAAATGCCCTTCTAGGGACAAGTTCCCTGTTTTTCCATCAAATAAGACTTTCACTGTTGTATGCTTTGACAGACCAATCAGTGGTCATAAACATCTTCACCTTCATTAAAAAAAACAATTCCAACCAATGGTTAACCACCGAAATGCTTGGGACTTGGCAATCTTCAATGCACCTAGGAATTCAACTAGGTCTCCCAAACCTGCTTTACCCCAATAACTCTGCAATTCAACAAAGGAACCTAGGACATTATATGATTTCTAGACACCCTTTTTGATTTTATTTCAGACTTCCAACTCTCAGACCCTGATCTCACTCCTGCACATCAATTTCTTCATTGAGTCCGCAGACCTAATGCATGCCTTAGGTGTGGGTTCCTTAACAAAGCAATTGAAAATGGGGTTGTGAAGCCAAAGTCAGAGCTTGGAATTGTCCACCATGCTCTAGAGATCTATTTTTAAAATTTTTTTAGGTCCTATACTGGTCGCTACCCGCTGATGTTACATAATCCATCAATTTCTAGTCAAGAACATTAAGATTCTTGAACTAGGGCTTACTCCCAAAACCCACAGACTTAATATCCTACTCCAAAGCTTTTGAAATATTAAAATACATTACCCTAACTCTCATCTTGCCAAGAATGAACAAGTTTCCATGGTCAAGACTCAAGTTATGGCCATAAAAGCAATCAAACCCTAAAAAATAAGGGTTTGTAGACAAGGTTCAATAAAAACACAATAACTTTGATTCAAAACCGATTGAATTCACCAAACCAACTCTCAAAGCATCTGATGGAACTACTTCAACTTCCAGAGGGTTTAGTTCACTTCTCCCAATCCGTACAGCCGTACAGTACATGTTTTTGCACAGAAACTTCTCTAAAACAGAGTTATTTTATTAGTTTTTGAAAGAAAATTTCTTACAAAATGTCTTCTCACTTTTTCTTCGATCAATGGCATCCTAATATAGCTCTGTAGAAAGTTTCATAACCATTTTAGATGGTTAGAACAGTTTATCCCCACAAACAACAGTAATTTGCTTAGCAACTTTTAAAGTTGCATTACATCTTTTTGCAATTTTTTTGCCGGTAAGGTAAAGAATGAGATTTTAAGTTTTAAGAACCTTACTAAAGTCACTTTGGACCTCCAAACATCCTAAAAACATCTAAGGACACCTAATAGACACTTAATAAACACCTACCAATCAGATTGCATCCAAAGACTAATGATACCCAAGGCTTATAACAATACCAAGGGGTCATAGTCATACAAGTGGATGGGTTACAAGGAGATCTTAAGATCAATCCTTTAACCATTATTACAAACAAGAAAACTTAAACATTATGCAAATTTAAACACCTTAAAACATTTTTAAACCATTAGTCTATCAATCATTGTCCATCACAAGATGACATGATGAAACTCTAGTGCTTGTTCCAACTGATAGGATTGGATGTCTTCTTGGTTTCATGGTGACTTCTCTTAATCACATGGTTTTTGACTTGCCTCAGGGATGCCCCTGCATCAGGAAGATCCTTTGGGATCAATTGAGTTTCATATTTCTAATTTTGAAAAAATTATAGGTTTTAAGGAGTCTTCATAAGAATCTCCACCGGGTCCATATGTAGCAGGTATATCATTAGAAGGGATGGTCAGAGATCTAGGTGGATAGGATGATGTATGTGAAGAGATGCAAGTACCTCTTGGAGATTTGGGAAGTATAAGGAAGAGATAAGGAGGTGGAAGAAAATAAGGTAGATGAAATGGAAGAGATATAATTGGAGTTAAGCTCAAGTGGGGAGGATATACAAGAGGATATTCAGGAAGAACAACCCACTGAGAAGTTTGATGAGCCAATAATGGAGGAGGTAGAGGGACAAGGTTAGAAACATAATTCTCCATCATCCTTTGTTGATATAGGTATTGCAAACCCATCATAGGAATAATCCTATATGAAGAAAGTAGAAAGATTAGAAATAGAAGTGATAGTTTTTCAAATTGAGGCATATCAACCTCTTAGTGACAACACAAAGCACACTCGGTTGATGAAGACCATTAAACCTAGGAAAATATCATACAGGCAGGTGGAAATTGTAAATTTTTTAGTGATAGGACAAATTTTTCATGCTGGAGAATGTATCCAAATGAAATTTTAGAGGATATCCTATGTCATTAAGGATACTCAAGGATATTAGAAAGTATAGGTAGTTATCCCCTTATTGGATATAGTAATGCAGCTCATAAATCCTTTTGTTTTTTTTATGGAAGAGGTTGATCTTTGGGTTGCTACCAATGAAGAATGGAAGGCCTTGGTTGCATTAGTACTGACAACATGTTATTAAAACATATGCACAACAATGCAATGGAAATAAGGGACCTTGTAGCCAAAAATAATTTTTTGTGGGATTATATAACATAATAAGTGGAGTGTATTAACCTAGAAAATTTAGATGCCATGTTGTAAGAATTTTTAGGAAAGGGAACATTGAGAGGGGGGCTAAATCAGTGTTCTATAATATTAATGTTTGTCAGCTTCTTGAAACTTAGCCCAATTACTTAATTATTAAATTGAATATTAAAGAAAATAAAGTAAACAACCATAACACATAACACATAACACATAACAGCAGATATGATTACATAGAAACCTTGGCCAAAGGAAAACACCTAGTGTGAATTAATACCCACCAATGATTGTAGTTTGTATCATGATTCATGAACCTCTTAATGTTCCTTTTCCTTGTCAGGAGAAGTCTTTACAATGCTTAATACAATGACCTGGTCAAAGGTCAGACCCCGTTAGGAGTCTTGAAGTAACAAAACCTTTTAGGGGTGTAAGGCTCACTGCCAAAGCTCAATGCTCAATAGAGAAGGCTACAACCTCCTAGTTATCAGATACACACTATATCTAAAAGGGTGAACTACTACTATGACACTTCTATTAGAATTAACAGTCCATAATACAACTGAGAGGGGGGGTGAATTAGTTGTACGATATAATATTAAACTTTAAACTTTAAGATTATCAATATCAGATGCAATGAACACAATGAATGCCAACATAATAACACAATATTTTGGTTATGGGGAAACCTTGTTAAAGGTAAAAACCTTGGTGGTAATTAGCACCAACTAATGATGTACTAAGAGTATAGTAATCCTTGTTAGAAGATATAGCCCTATTAGCAGCTTGTTAAAACATTATAGTACATAGTACTTGTTAGAGGACAAACCCTATTAGGAGTCAAGAACAAATAGGGCTCACTGCCTAAGGCTCACAACCCAAAGAAGGTTAAGTCCACCTTCTAAACTCACTAGTTCGCAACAAGTGTATATGAAGAAATACATAATATATTGAACTATTTGCCAGCATCTATCTTTGCTTGATTAGTTCCAATGAAGTCCACCAAAAATCCTCTGCTCTACATACAACAGACATAAGTTCACAACCTTCTTATGTCACATATATCACATCCATGTCTTTTCCAAAAGAAAAGACCTTACATTTATACCTTATTACATTTTACCAAGATCAGGTCGACCCATAAGGCTTTCCTAATTACAAAAAATTAAAAAAGCCCTTGCTAAGATATAAACGGTATCTAAAACAAGTTTACAATGATTACATTACAACAATTTAGGACCGACATCCTTGAATTATGCTTGTCAAACAAAACACAGGCTTCATTCCCTGAGTCGGCTTTAGAATAAGCCATCACCAAAGCACACACCCCAAATGACATCATCAATAATTCTGTACCTTGCACTGACCAATGAACATCCTTCAGTACTTCTTCCATCATCCTTCAATATCACATAAATTTAATCCAATCCCTCTGAAATCTATACCAAAAACTTAGAGACTAACTCTATCAATTCTCACTATCACAGTCAAGTGACCAGTCTTGATGAAAACAACTGTATCTTCCTTAATATGCATCCATTAATGATGTGATATCCAATATAAGATCACAACATCCATCTAAACTCTCATCTAACTTTGCAGCATCTAAAACATCTGTACACATGTCGTACATTGTGATTACCAGTCTGGTTTCTTCATAGAAGCATATGTTGACATTAGTGACAAAACACAAATGACAATAGTATGAGTGCCCATTTAGTAATGTAGTAATTAAGCATATTAAATGTCTCAATCACCACCCATGCATTAGAAATATCCAACAATCTTCCCCTTTGGCATTGATGTCAACATATGGGAAAATCTTTATCCCAAAGTTGTATCAACCCAAAAGTCCTTCAACAAAACAATCTCCCCATCAGTGAGGATTTTCACATACTAACACTCCCCCTTTGACAAAAATGGAAAAGGGTACCATGGGGCTTTAGTTTCCTTCACATATAAACTTTCTCCTATGATCACTCCCCCTAAGGAGTAGATCCCTACATCCAGTCTAGAAAAAGGATAAGGCTCTGAATACTTTTGGACTGATGCATCTCTGCATCATTTGGTTTTGACTAGGATGGGCCTAAACCCCTAGCATACCTATGAGATATTCAAAGGCATCTTTTGGTAGTGGATTTGTGAAGATGTCTACAATCTTCTCTTTTGTACTGATATATTCTAATTTGATTTCTTTTTGTGCCACCTTGTCTCTCAAGAAGTGATACTTGATAGAAACATGTTTAGTTTTAGAATGCATCACCAGATTCCTTGACATGTTTACTATACTGGTGTTGTCACAATGAATAACCATAAGCTCTTCAAAATTTATTCCAATGTTTGTCAGCATTTGTTTCATCCAAATAATCTGAGTGCAATTTATAGCAGCATCAACATACTCTGATTCAGAAGTAGATTGTGCTATACAATCTTGTTTCTTACTTAGCCAAGAAACTAACTTTTTGCCAAGGAAAAATGCACCACCACTTGTACTTTTCCTATCATCAATATTTCCTTCCTAATTAGCATCAGCATAAGCATGAAGTTCAAAGCTATCATTCCTATCATACCATAAACCATAGTCTATGGTTCCTCTGAGATACCTAAGTATCCTTTTAATAGTAGCTAGATGAGTCTCTTTGGGTTCTACCTAATATCCAACAATGATTCCAATAACATTAGCAATATCTGGTCTGTTGTGAGTTGAATATTGTAACCCTCCAACCATTGATCTATACAAAGTCTGAAAAACACATTTTGATTCATCATCAATTGTTATCTTGTTTCCAATCACCATAGGTGTTCCTACTAGTTTACAATCTTCTATACCAAATTTCTTAAGTAATTCTTTGAGATACTTGGTTTGAGAAATGAAAATACCACTCATTCTGAGTTATTTGTAGTCCAAGGAAGAATTTCATTTCACCTATCATGGACATTTCAAATTCACTCTCCATTTATTTAGCAAATTTCTTACCTAGATCATCATTACCTCCAAAGATAATATCATCCACAAATACTTCTACTATTAGGATTCCATCTTTAGTAGTTCTCAAATATGAATTACTGTCTGCATCACTTTTTCTAAATCCAAGTCCAAGTAGATACTTGACCAACCTTGCATACCAAGCCCTAGGAGCTTGCTTCAACCCATACAGGGCTTTCTTCAATTTGCACACCATGTCTTTGTCTTCGCATAGAGGAAATCCATCGGGTTGTTCTATGTATACTTCTTCATCAAGATCTCCATTAATAAATGTAGATTTAACATCCATCTGATACACTTTAAAGTTTTTATGTGCGACATAAGATAGGAATAATCTTACTGCTTCTATTCTAGCAATAGGAGAAAATGTTTCTTCAAAGTATATGCCTTCTTGCTGTGAGTATCCTTTACACACTAGTGTTTCTTTATTCCTTACAACTGTTCCTTCTTCATCCATTTTGTTTCTAAAGACCCATTTTGTTCCTATAACATTCTTATTTTTAGGTCTTGGAACCAATTTCCAAGTATTATTTTTCTTTATCTGATCCAATTCTTCTTTCATGGCTTTTATCCAAGATTAATCTTTAAAGGCTTCATCTATATTCTTTGGCTCAAATTGAGAAATTAAACAAATTTCTTCTCTAACTTTAGATCTAGTTAGTACTCCTTGACTGGTATTGCCAATAATTTGATTTTCAGGATGGTTATCTTTTACATACCTTGGAGTTTTAGGAATTTCAGTAGTCTTGCTTGTATCATTACAAGCCTCTTTTTCACTTCCTTCCTCAACAAGTTCTTCTTCTTTGGCAGTAGAGGTTTCTTTCACTTCTGATATCTAACTGCTGTCATATATTCTTTCTTGTATCTAAAATTTCTCATCTATTCTTACATTGTTACTTTCAACCATCTTCCTTAATTTTAGGTTGAAACATTTGTATCCCTTGATTTTAACAGAGTAACCAAGGAAGATACCTTCATCACTTCTAGCATCAATTTCCCTATTTCATCATCCCTCTTGATATAATATTTGCTACCAAAAATTCTGAAATATTTTACAGTAGGAGTGTGATCAAACCATAGTTCATAGGCAGTCTTACTCATGCCATCTCTAATTTGAATTTGGTTTAATGTGTACACTGTTGTTCCAATAGCCTCTCTCCAATGCACATGAGATACATTTCCTTCAATCAGCATTGTCCTAGCAACATCAAGTATAGTTCTATTTCTTCGCTCTGCTATTCCATTTTGTTGTGGAGTCCTAGGAGAAGATGTTTGTCTTTTTATTCCATGCTCTTCATAGTATGAATTGAATAGATCTGATGTAAACTCTCCACCTTTGTCTAATCTTAAACATTTTATTTTTAGTCCTTCAACAAGTAGTAAACTGTTTGTATTAGTCTTTCCATCCAGAGTGATAGATCCTACTCCTATGATGGATTTTGGGAGATTTTCCCCAAACCTTACAACACCTCCATCATAATTTACTAACTTAACAAATTTATTCTTATCACCAGTCATGTGATGAGAACATCCACTGTCAATTATCCATTCAGTTTTCTTGTCAACATGAGATACTAAGGCTTTTTCTTCATGAATAGGTTCATCTTTAATAGAAACAAATCCAATCTCTTCATTGTCTAAATCATCATCATCATCAATGATTCCTTCACTAGCATAATAACATTATTTATCTTTGCTAATGTTTGCATAATCAGGTTTGTATTTAGGAACTCTTGTAGGACATCCAGATGAAAAATGACCTACCTTATTACATGAAAAAAATTTCAAAGGTAATTTTCCGTCAAATTTGCCCTTACCTTTTTTATCTCTTCTGGCTATCAGTGCAACAAGTTCTCCCATCTTTTCTTCTTCCATTATCTTTTACCATTCCTCAGTATACTCACCAAGCTCTTCTCTCAAGTCTTCTTTGCTTGTGCTCAGAAGTACAGATGCTTTCTTGTGTGCGGATGCCCTAAATGAAGATTCAACTTTAGGAGTAGCTTCTCCTAATTCCACAACTTCAAAAGTGGATAACTTTGCAATCAACATCTCTTTGCTAAAGTTTGGAGTCAGGGGTATAGTTTCTTGAATAGAAATTGTCTTCAGTTTGTAAGTAGGAGTTAGAGATCTGAGAATCTTTGCAATGACTTCTTCTTCATCATAAGTACCTCCACAATTTTTGATTCCAACTATAGCTTCTGTAACCCTTTGATCATAGGCTCTAATTCTTTCATCTTCATTAATTTGTAGCTTCTCCATCTTTGTCTTCCAATTCTACAATTTCACTTGTTTTGGTATATTTGTCTCCTTCATAGAGTGCCTCTAGTCTATTCCAAATATCATGTGCCAAATCTAGATCTTTAATTTTAGTGAACTCACCCTCAGATAGTGCACTGATCAATGCTTTTCTTGTGACCATGTTGCATGAAAATAGTTTCTTTTCATCATCGGTAGCGGACCCTAAGTCATTCTCAGCCTTCAAGGTTTTATTCTTCTTCACAATCATCCAGTAGTCTTTACCCAAACGTACCAAATGTGATTGCATCTTGCTTTTCCAACTGTCAAAGTTTTCAGGATCAAACTTAGGACTATCCTTCCTATAGAATGCCATTTTCCAAGATCAACTAAATTTGTTAAGCTTTCTCTCCGAGGACCACAAGATCTGATACCAATTGTTAGAATTAACAGTCCATAATACAACTGAGAGGGGGGGTGAATCATTTGTATAATATAATATTAAACTTTAAAATTTAAGCTTATCAATATCATATCCAATGAAAACAATGAATGCCAACACAATAATACAATATTTTGGTTATGGGGAAACCCTGTTAAAGGTAAAAAATCTAGTGGGAATTAGCACCTGCTAATGATGTATTGAGAGTATATTAATCCTTGTTAGAAGATATAGACCTATTAGGAGCTTATTCAAACATTATAGTGCATAGTCCTTGTTAGAGGACAAACCCTATTAGGAGTCAAGAACAAAGAGGGCTCACTGCCCAAAGAAGGTTAAGTCCACCTTCTAAACTCACTAGTTCGCAACAAGTGTATATGGAGAAATACATAATCTTTTAAACTATTTGCCAGCAACTATCTTTTCTTGATCAGTTCCAATGAAGTCCACCAAAAATCCTCTACTCTACATACATCAGACACAAGTTTGCAACCTTCTTATGTCACATATATCACCTCCATGTCTTTTCCAAAAGAAAAGACCTTACATTTAAACCTTATTACATTTTACCAAGATCAGGTCAGCCCATAAGGCTTTCCTAATTACAAACAATTACATAAGCCCTTGCTAAGATACACACGATATCTGAAACAAGTTTTAAATGATTACATTACAATAATTTAGGACCGACATCCTCGAATTATGCTAGTTCAAACAAAACACATTCTTCATTCCCTGAGTCTGCTTCAAAATAAGCCATCGCCAAAGAACATGCCCTAGCTATTGTCACCAATCATTCCATACCTTGTTCTAACCAATGAACATCCTTCAGTACTTCTTCCATCATCCTTCAAGATCGCATACCTTGAATCCAATCCCTCTTAAATCTATACCAAAAACTCAGAGACTAACTCTGTCAATTCTCACTGTCACAATCTAGTGACCAATCTTTACCAAAATAGTTGTATCTTTCTTAATATGCATATATTAATGATGTGATCTCAGATATAAGATCACAACATCTATCTAAACTCTCATCTAACTTTGCAGCATATGAAACATCCATACACCTGCCATACACTGTGATTACCAGTTTGGTTTCTTCATGGAAGCATATGTTGACATCAGTGACAAAACACAAATGAAAGTAGTATGAGTGCCCATTCAGTAGCGTAGTAATTAAACATATTAAATGTCTCAATCACCACCCATGTATTAGCAATATCCAACAACTTCTTATCTGATCAGTTCCTTTTGTGCATTGTTGCTTTAACCTCTTGTAAAGTTCTATAACATTTTTACTACTCTTAACACATACTTCACATACATCTTCTATCAACTCTTCATGCTCAAATACAAAAGCGCATGTCTTATATATAGGTGCAACAAAAACTATTTACTAAGTCAGCCTATAACCTATTACATAAAGTACTTCCAAATGAATTGGCTCAAGCATGTTTACATACATTGATATTAACATGTTTACAACACATTTAAAATAGGAGCATAGGCTTAACAAAATAAAATAATACTTTCTAATCAAAATCTTTGTTGTTAGTTGGATGCTTTGTTCTCTTTTACTGCTCATTTTCTGTGTGACTTCAACTCACTGTAACTTCTTCATGCTATCACATCTGGCCATAAGTTCTTAGACTTAGCATTATAACATACTCAAAATCTTATCTTCAAGGGTGTGTACCAAAACTTGATCATACACATGTGCGTTGATGCTTTGTTCATTAGGTGCTTCACTGATTACTCTATCTTCCATACTTAGCCAAATTTTGATCTTCTAAGTTATTGCGCTGACCTCAAAACTTCATAAGACTTTTTCTCCATAATGACAACTCTAAAATTAGTCATATACACTAGTATAGTCAACTTGCCAAAAATCTTCCCCTTTGTCATTAATGGAAACAAAGGAATATGGTGAAGTTGCTAAACTACATCTTTACACAAAAAAATTTATATCTTATACTCTTATCTTTTGTTGTATACTATACATCATATACTATCTATTTTATATCTCCCTTATACCATATTATTCTACTACTCCATATTACTATACTTACCCTTTAACATTAATGACAAAGGTGCTCAAAAAAATGAATCTCTAAGTACTTACATAGAAAGTACATCTGGGTATGCAATCTGAAGGTTCTTTATTTCTTGTTGCTAGAAAACCTTGAGTGCATCCACTATTTGAAGATGGATGCATAATGCATAAGTTAGCTTCTTCATATTTTCCAAATTTGTGTAGGGACCTTGATCATATGTCACAATCGTGGCATCTATCTCCTTGATGTTCTGATTCAACACATCTAGAGAGGGCAATGCATGTCTTAGCTGAGTTTTTCTACCCCTTATCTTTTCCATTTCTTTTTCTGCCTTCTCAATCTTATCCAACTATCCTTGATAGGCATTATTGCACATCCTTATAGCTTGAGTGGGATCTTCCACTGATTTTATTACACCTGCCATCATAGATTCTTCTTCCTAAATCTTCTTTAAAAGGTCTCAAGTAAGTTTGTCTTTTTTATACAGTTAGCAATTATCTTCCTTCCTTTTGCTACTAACTCTTTCAACATTGCTTGGCCAACCTTTAGAGAATTAAGGTCAAGTGAGAAGTTTCTTGTTAATTCATTCAGCCATTTCTGGATATATTTTTCTTCTCCAATCTTAGATGTTGATTCTTCAAGATTTGAGAAAATTTATTTGAAGCTTAATAGGATGCTTCTTACATTATCCACTGAATGAATACTTATCAGTTTCTTATCTATGGGCAGTAGATTGTTTAGTATACTTACCGATTCTACAAATAATGGATTTCTCATTACTTGTTTCTCTTTTTCTTTCTCCATTACTTACACACTAATATTAATCATATCTTCTTCTCTCCATGAGTCTAAAATGGTTGTATTAGGGGTCAAACTTGACAATGTAATGACATAGATGACTTAGGAGTAAGGAGTGTGCTTTGACTTACATCCATTATTTTAGTCTTTACCTTCACTGGGATCTCAACAGAAGAATCTTCTTTTTCAACTTCTTTCTCTTCTTCTTGTCCTGTTAAGTCCTCAACTTGGACTTCCTCTTGTTGTAGAGATGTGTCTTTACCACATAGGATATCAGCTTCCTCTGTACTAATAAAGGCTTCTTCAAATTTGTCTACATCCTTATCTATTTCTGCCATGGATATTTCAATATTGTGAATCATAATTATTTCATCCTTAGCTTCAGGCATGGGCATAGATTCCATTGCTTCAGTAGGTGCTATCATTGTGGGTGCAAAATCATGTGGACCTGTCATCAGTGCATCTGGGATCTTAGAGTATTTTTCTTGCTTAGAGGGAACTTGAGTTGTAGGCACAGTAGGAGGGTCCATGTGTATTTCAAAGAACACTTTTTCAAATGCCTTTTCTTTCTCCTTTACAACCAACCCATAATCCTTATTCATTATTTACAGAGTTCTAATTTTAGTTCTAAGATGAGGCTTTACCAAATCCATCAACAATGTTTTCTATTCACTAGAAATTAGGATGAGCTATTTGTGATGGTTTCTTAAACCAAACCTCTTCTAACTCACCATAACTTCATATTTTATTGTGGAAAATAATAATATTGCATAGGTATATTCCTATAAATCTTCTTGTGTGTCAGCAATAGTTTAGGACCTTAATGCTAAAAGGATCACCTGTTAGACATATATGCTTCTAATGGATATGCTCATTATTAATATTTTTTTTTCTTAGGTTAATTGATTATAATCACTTAATGGTTAGATGTGTTATCTTATCTAATAACGTTACTTGGGATTAGACATGATTAATGCATTCAGGGTTATATGATTTTTTTATCTTGATTTGATATTAGAACATTTTGAGTACATGCCTGATGGTTAAATGGGTTTGTGAAAGTTAATAGATGATTTACATTTACATGAATATGTTATGATGCATTCTTTCTATACAATATGGAAAAGAGATTATTCTGGTACTAACCATACTAATCCAATTATGCTTTGTTGATGTCAATGTCTGATGTGAGTGTAGGATGAGGGGAGGCAGTCGTAGTTACTCCTACAAGAGGTCCACATGATTTCACACTCTCCCTCCTTGTTCACCATTGTCTGTTTATATATATATATATATATATATATATATATATATATATATATATATATATATATATATATATATATATATATATATATATATATATATATATATATATATATATATATATATATATATATATATATATATATATATATATATATATATATATATATATATATATATATATATATATATATATATATATATATATATATATATATATATGTTGGTGTTATAGGATGCAGGTACTAGGCATCGACTCCACCTGGCTAAATAGGTCTAAGCATGCCTTCAAAATCCTCGAACTGCTGATGTGTAGAGATATTACCAAGATTACTCTCAAGGTTACTCGTGGACTTAGATTTCCATTTAGGAGGTTACCCTAGTTAGGGGATTTCAATGCATTTTATGTTGTGGTCTTATGAATTTTGATTCGACATTGTTCTATGATTTATGATGTGAGTTAGATTTATCCTTGATAAATACAATAACAATGCTTTGTATGAGTTGTATAAGCTTAAGAGTTTAGAGAAGGTTTACATCTTGATAAAGACAATAACAATGCTTTGCATAACTACTATTTCATGCTTACAAAAATAATACATAAGTATCTATATTAATATTGATATCTATGGATTATTTTTTAATGAATATATCTCAGTGGTATTGCTATGAGGATTCAATTGATTAATTTTTTAAGTCAAATTCATTGACCCATGTTTCACAGCTAGTGGTTCACAAGAAACCATCTTTCATGAAAATGAATGGATCATTTAGCACTCATTACATCTAGAGGATGCTCTCCGAGGTGAAACACTGAGACTTTTTGGGAGGTCACCCATCTCTATACTACTCCAGGTCAAGTGCCCTTAACTAATGTTTAGCCCTCTTTTCTTCAGACCCCATTTGTAAAATCTTGAACATGCTCATAGAGGTGAATCACCATGACTTTTTGGAAGGTCACCCATCCTAGTACTACTCTAGCTCAATCATGCTTAACCATAGAGTTCCATCCAAGGTTAAGCCCACTTTTCTTGCAACCGCATTACCAAAAGCTTCAACGATTGTTTTTCTTTATGAACCATTAATTAGAAAGGTCCTTTAAGCTAATCATTTTATAAATAGGAGATATTTTCCATAGCGAATCAAATTGTGATATTGTTTTCAATTACATGCAAAGGAAGGTTTTGAACGGGCCTTGAAACCCTTTATATCCATATTATAAAAATATTTTCAATAAAATGCACCACACAAAATGCTCCCAAAAGAACAACGGACACCCAAAAATTAGAAAGACCTAAACACTAGAAAATTATCCTTTAGATCCTTTCTTATGAGATCAAAGTGCCATTTTGAAAGAAGGAAGAGACTTCTTCGAATGTTTACCTTGGACAATAATCAAACCATCTTCAACCATAGGATCCTCCTCCTACGAAGACAATGAATCTAACACTGAAATGCCCGAAGAGAGGCCAACACAAAGCAGAGAGCCAACAAAACCAACTAGCCATGGAAAACCTAGGTTAGAGACTGTTGTAGAAGGAGGGATATGTGTAGGGATCAGACCAACAGATGCTCCAAGAGTGACCTTGTGAGTACCATCAAATTGTGATATTGTTATTAGGATTCAATTGTGTAGCTTTTTAGTCAAACTCATTTACCCATGTTCCACAACTAGTGATTCATAAGAACCCATCTCTCATTAGTTTGAATATAGTGTTTAGCCTTAATTGCATCTAGGTGATGCTCATAGAAGTGAAGGGCTAAGAATTCCTAAGAGGTCACCCATCCCAGTACTACTCCACCTCAAGAACAATTAGCCATGAAGTTTCCTCCAAGGTTAAGTCCACTTTGTTTGCAACACTATTTTCAAAACCTTCATCAAGTGTTGTGACTTATGAGTCGGTCATTAGAAAGCCCCCTAAGATCACCAATTGATAAGTAGGGGATATTTTTCACAATGATCCAAATTGTGATATTCCTATCACGATTCAACTATGAACTAGAATTTTTTAGTCAAACTCATTAACTCATGATTCACGAGTAGTGGTTCACAAGAACCCATCTTTAATGAGAATGAATAGAACACTAAGCACTTATTGCATCAATGTGATTCTCAAAGATGTTAATCATCGAGACTTTCTCGGAGATCACCTATCCCAGATCTACTCCAGCTCAAGCACGCTTAACCATCGACTTTCCTCCAAGGTCAAGCTCAAAACCTTCAACAATTGGTGTATCTTATGAACCATTCATTACAAAGCCTCTTACTCTAATCAATTGATATGTAAGAGATGTTTTCCACAACGAGTCAAATGATGATATTACTACCAGTATTCAACTGTGTAATTTAGTGAATCTAAATTATTCTAAAGAACAAGATATCATATAACCAAATTAATAATCCAAAATGTAAATATATTATTATAATATTAAAAAATTTATAATAATAAAAGTTACGTAAAAGTATTTTATGTAAAAAAAGTAGAACTTGGTATGGGTAAGCAACTACCCTTCTTTCCAAATATTTCCATAATTTTCTTCATCTACATTCTTCTCTCCAAATATGTCCATAATTTTCTTCATGTGCTTCCTGTCAAAGAAATACTTAAATAGATAATTTAACAACATCAATAATAATAAAATGAAATCTATTACTATTAAAATCACTCTCTAATGATATAAAAAGACGAGTTGTAAACATTAGGTATGGAAAAAGTAAAACTCAACGTAAATAAGCAAACAAGCATTACTACAGAGCTACAAGAATGCATTAAGCCATGGCCCCATAGACACTGCCATAAAGAGCTACCCTTCCCTTCAATCATATTCATATTTTCCTTCAAACATTTAAAATAGGTAATCCAACTAGATGTATTCGGTAACTAATTGGTGCTTGTCAATTCGTGGGGCCATTCGTGTAGAATTGGCCGTACTTTGAGATTGACGAATAATCTAGAATGGTAGGAATTAAAAATCCTGAGCCAATCTCGCTTCTTAGACCTAACAGAAATTTACACATAGCTCAATATTGACCTGCCGCCCTCCGTGTAAGGAGATATATGGGTTATTTCAAAACAAATGATCAATGTTTTGTTTAATGTTTCAAAACCAATAATCAATGTTTTGTTTAACGTTTGAAAGTAGATGAATTTAAAAAATAGTTGATAGGTGATTGTTTATTTAAATAAGATGTCGTTGAATGTCATTTTATCAAGATGTAAAGTACTGCAGTTAATTTGATCATGATATAAAAGTGGACAGTTTAAATAAGTATTTTGAGGAGATTTTATTCAAACTAATAGTTAATATTTTTTATTAATGTTTGAAGGTAAAATCTTAAAAATAGTTAATAGGCAATTTGTTTAAATAAGGAGAGGTAGAAACTAAAGGGCATTTTATCAAGATGTGGTGTACAGTATTCATTTTTATAATGATATACAGTTTGAATAAGCTTTTCCACAACCCAAAAAAAACTTTTCAAAAGATAATTTTTTGATTTATAACAAAAATAAATTAATATAAGAATAATTTAACGTAAATTAATTTAATCTCTCTTGAATGTCATAGTCATTAAAATTCATTTATTCATTGACTGTTAGGTTTGGTATTTCATTTAAAAAAATAGACATTAAATTTGTATCTCTAAAATAAGAAAAAGAAATCAAGGATTTGAAGATTTTTATTTTTTTTTGAAGATATTATTGAAGATGTTGCCTTTGTTAGATGTGTTATTTTTTCAAATACATTCCTTCCTCAACCAGAAGTGTACATTTAATATAATTTGTTCAATTTTTAAGAAAGAGTTTGAATCTTGATGAAAACAACAATGCTATATTTAACTAGTGCACCACACTCCCAACAATGATGTATAAAAGTTTATATTAGAATTTATAGTTGATTTGACAATTCTTAAACTACATAAATACATATTCTTATATAAATTCTAACATATAATCTTGTATAAAAACTAAACAACCAAATCAAATTTTGATTAATATGACAAAAATTACTTAGTTAAATTAATATATTGTTAAGCTTTTTTTTTTATCATTTGGTGGATTTTAAATTAGTGTAGACGAATATCACATATATAATCAGACTGATGATAACCTATTCATTAAAATAGAGACCATGTTCATTGTAAACTCTTTGGTCACTCCACCCCTCAATGATAACTAATACCTATTACTAAATTTTACATGTACTAATAGAATAAAATTTGTAGATTTTAAATAGAGAAGTTTTACAAGATAATTAGAATGAATAGTGTACATTATTAGAACAACTATAACTATAAAACTATAAGAAATTAAAGTATATATAGAAAAAATAAGAAAAAACTCAATCTCATGTACAATTTAATATTTGTAAGTGTGCAAAGTCAAAATTAGATACAACTACTACAAATGTGTTTCCTTTTAATAATTTGATTATGAAAAAAACAAAAAACATAATCAATCAATGCATAAATAAATAATTCATTATGGCAACTCATAATCAATGAAAAGGTCAAATCTGAACACTGGGTATGCAGAAAGTCGGACTCGTTCACGGGGAAGGACAATAATAACTCACGATCATAAAGGCAATACCTTGAAATAGGTATACTACGCTTCTTTCCCATATATTCATATTTAAAATAGGTAGTCCGAAACCCATCTGTGCTTGATAGTCTGAAAACCATGCGTGTCTAAATAGCCATCTGAGTGTGATGGATAACGTAAAAAGATGGAAAATTTTCATCTAGATCCTATCTTCCTTGAAAAGCACATCCAATTCTTTATTGGATATAAGGAAATACATGGGTTTGTTCTAAGAATTATTCAGCTCAATAATCAAAGGTTGGTTTCGACCTAGTATTGTTTAAGTTTTAGGGTGGACACTTATAATATTAGAGTTTGACTATTAAATCTGATAATATTTAGGCACAGTGAAATTGGCATAACATAGAGAGATTGAGGATCTGAAAGATGTTGGGTTTTTAAGATCTGCTGTTTTCTTCAGCTGAATACATCCCTTCACCAACCAGAAACATACAAATAATGCTCAGGCAGCTTTCCCGTTTTGCTCGCAGACTCTTATCCTATCTGCTATCGACTGCTGAGTATATGCGGGACTCTTACATAAGGCAATCTCATCTTCAACAATATTATCCCTTCACAGGATATAATGGAATAAGTACTCATTTTCTCTGGAGTAATGTTGCAGCAGCCAGTTTATCTCACTGAGCTACCCAGAAAATCTTGTTTAGAGTAGACGTAATTGTTACCGTACAACGGTGAATATTGTTATCAAACAGCCTCTTTTGTGTCGAGAGTTTACTGTTGTGTACATAAGGTTTTTGCCTTTTTAAAATATAGTCCTCAAAACGTTTGATTGAATGGATAATCGTTCTGAATGGTGATAAATGGGTTTCATGGATTTTGACCCAAGCTTGTTTTAAGAGGATTATTACTGAATGTCTTCTCTAATCTCAATCTTTGGGAGAGGGTTTCCCTTGTAAAAGTTTATTAGTCTGGCTGCTGAGCTTTTTGGTTTTCAAATACATCAATTTCCTAGATGATTTTTTTCTATTTCTTTTGTGTATTAGCTTTTGAATCAATATTTCAGATTATAGTCTGTGATCATCAGAATCAATTAGTGTGGTATACAATAACAGATCTGAATGATGAGTGCAAGAAAATATAGTCTATATTTAATACTTTTTAGTTTATTCCTTCTGTTTATTCTAAGGGCCACAACATAAAGTTTATAGCCTTTGCTGTCTAAGCAATAGTTAGTAATGAAAACAAAATTAAATATTGAAAATACTTACAATTTCAGAAATAATTCAGAATCTCTTGACTGTGCTATTTGCTATATTGTGGTATTTAACTATTGGAAGTTCTTCTGACTATTAGGTGGTTCAATTTCGTTGAATTACGTATGCTGTTAGTTTTCTATTTGTTCTATCAATTGTTATCAACTGATTGAAAGAAAAAAATCAGATTCAAAATCTTTAATTTTGTACATGTCTATATCTTTTCGCGATAAACACTATTGAAACAGAAACATCAATCCATTTATTAACCCCACTTAGGACCCTGTAAATAAGCGATTGACTGTTTGAAAGGTGAGTTCTTTGACCTATGTACCAGCCTTATATTCCTAGTTCACCTTTCTAGATTTATTATACTGTAGACTTTTTAAGGTTTAACATAGATATTTTAAATATGATAAATTTATTCAAGAGAGATACTATTTTACTAGTGTTTATATATTGGATTTCTATGTAAGATATATGAGTGTTTATATTTTTCTTTTATTGTTTTATTTGTGTTTAGTTAGATCGTTTGGGGTTATAAAGGGATATTCTTATTTATATGTAATCTATTTTAATATAGAAAGTCATTTGTCTCATAAGGAAAAATAATTATGAATTGAATAATCTAATAAGGAAATGAACTTTCCTCTATTTTTTTCATGCCAAACCTTTCATATTTTGTGGGTGTTTTGACCTTGACTTCATGTTTATTTTTCACTAGTTTGGGTATGTCTAGTTTTTATGGTATGATCATTCCCTTGTTTGTGCCCCATTGTGTTCTATATGGTCCCATGGTGATTGTGGGTGGGGACATAAATAGAAATTAGTTGAGTTCCTATTAAAAGTGTCAAATGACTCTATCATGTAGGGTAAGGTTTTTATAAATGCTGTCACTTTCTACATGGACAAACTTCATGGTTTTGATTTGCATGTCACCAAATCCTTGCTAAAAGAGTGGATGAATGGTACTTTGTCTATGTATAGTGTGGAGCTACCTACTTTAGAGGATTCAATTGTAGAGGTGTTGGATCTCTCTACTAATGGTAGAAAGATTTATAGGGACCATAAAGATTTAAAGGATGTCATCTCTCATTTTTTTAAAGATGACAAGTGGGAGAAGGTTAAAAGAACCAAGTCGGGCAACATAATTGTGGAACTAAAAAACCTCTTTGGGAGGATGTGGATGAAGCCATTATGAGATACTTCACCCTTGATGATAATTTCTCTACCATCTTTAGACACCATTTATTCTGTTAAACCAATTTTTTTTTTATAAATATCTAGCTTCATTTTTGTTTTACTTGTTATCTTCTCTTGTTGTTGAACTTAATGAACACAAAATGAATGCTTGTTCCTTAACCCTACATGAAGGCCTTATGTTACTCATCACAGAGAATGCAAAATCTATTTCTATTCCCATCAAATCCTCCTAGCCTGAACACAAATTTGACCATTCGTACAATGTATACTAATCTAGAGAATGAAGTATCACATGAGAAGGCTTTATTTTTATATTGGAAACAAGAAGAATGTGAAGAAGAATGACAAGAAAATCTCTAGGTCTTCTTGATCTAAAGGTTTAAAAATTGATGATGATGTGGAAGAGGAGTGTATCACCCCTAGTTCTCATACTCAAATCTCTAGAACTGAAAAATAGATTATGAGCAAGGAATTAAATAAATAGAAATGTGAGTCATTTATAAAAATAAGGCAATATTGGGGTTCAACACTTATTGTTCTGGTTAAGTGGTGGTGGTGTTGATGTCCCGGCCTATGTTCTTACTTCCATTAGGCCAATGTGATCACAAACTTCTTCCTTTTCTCATCCAATGCGCTCAAGGATTTCCACCTCAACTTTTATATATAGGGATGAGGCCTCACTAGTTCATGGATCTAATTCAAAATTGTTTCATGTGGACTTGGAGGTCATGTTGTACCTATTTTGTAGGTAAATAATGTTTCACATGGACTTGCAACATGTATCCTACCAATATCGTCAGTCATCTTAAAAGGGTTTTCAAACACTTATTAAAAAATGGATACAATGAGGCATGTAGACATCACCAAACAAGGGGGGAATATAATTAAAAAAGCATTAAATAAATATTTAAAAATATTATTTATTTTGTATATAAGTTTGGAATACGTATGAATTGATTGAATAATTAGAGACCAATTTTAGGAGAATGAAAGTAATTGATGAAGTATCATTTTCATGTCTCTATAGACATTTCGCAAGTTAAATTATATTAATTATTCATAAATAAAATTATTACTTAGTGAATGTAGGTTTTCTCAAATAATTTTTAAAAAAAATCAAAGCAAAAGTAATGATTAGATATATAAATGATCCCACCACAAAGGAGGAAAAATATGATAAATATGATTTAAAAGGATTATTAAATGGTTTGGTATAAAATATTTTTAATCTATGATTTTTTATTATTTTATTCATTTACTTGTAATAAATTAAAAATATGTTAAGTAATAAATAAAAAGAGTCAATCTTTCAAATATATTTAGTCACCGAGAGATGGTAATGTTTCTCTCTTTAATTATAACAATGTTGATAGGAAATTTTCATTACAAATTGAGATTATCATGTTCTCTAATGTTCTTATATAGATTCAATTTTATGAAGGAAATGCCAAGCACTATTGTCAAACTTCATATCTCTTTGTCAATATTGGCATGGATGTAGCCACTCTTCTTAGTAGTAGATTCATGGATATTATGCATCTTATTCTTATGGCCCTTTAACTCATAATTCCAAGGACTTTATGACCTATGGAGGATGGCCTCAAAACTTAAATAGGCATCTTCTATGTAAGACTCTACTTTGATTGAAACCTAGAAGTTCCCCAATATCCTTGATTTCCACTAAGAAATCTCTCTAGGAGAATGAAGATGTCTCCCTCACTAAATGGGAGTTGACTGATGAATGCACCCTTTGTAATGTTTGATCAAAACTTGATGATCATCATCCTCCAACTTTTCCTTGAATAGCTATGACTACGTAATTATATATCAAGGATAGCCCATTGTCTTTATTTCATGAGTACTCATAGATGCACCTTTTTACCATCATTCTTTGTGTTCTATGAATATTGTACTATTTTCTTTTAATTGATGCAAATGTAAATAGAGTATATTCATTACAAAAACATATTACTAAATAGACTTTTCCACACACAAAGAAGTAGATTAGGAGGGAAATTGGGCTGCAACATGATGTACCCGACGTCCATCTAAATTTTTTGCTTGGCTCCCTCTCACACTCCTCGATAGGCTACCATTAATTGCCTCAACATCACCAGGACCCATTACTGTTGACTCGATGGCTAAGGCATATATCCCCTAGGAGAAATATGTCTCCCACAAAACTAATCCTGCTAACCCTAAGATGGATTCTCAAGCAAGCCCAGTGGTTTTTGAAGGTGAGGTAGGAGGCGACACTCTATAGGATGGAGAAAAACAACCAGCTGCACCCAAAGAAAAGTCCTTCCAGCAGGCTGTCCAGAACAAACACATTATGCCAGAAGGAGCCACCTTCCTCGCAAGTGCAATCCAGGGGATTTCTTCTGCCGAAGGAGATGGAGGTAAGGATCCTATTCCTCCCAAGTTAGTTATTAAAGGAAATCCATAGATGAATGTTGCTATCAATCACGAGAAATCTAGGCTTAAAGGACATGCTATATTTTTTGAACTGTAGTTGATAGTTCCAAGATACCCTCTAGGAATTTTCTTAATGGTTGGTTTCATCAAAACATGGGGACAAAAATTAGGTTTTCATTTCTCATACTATCATATGCTTCAAATGGGTTTTTTTTATTTTGTTCTTTTGCGACCCTAAAGCACAAAAACCTATTGTGGGCAAACAATTTTGGAGAGTTGGCCCCTGCAAATTTAGGGCAATTCCTTGGTCTCTTGAAGCCTCCCAAGATGAAGTCCTAGTCCTTTCTAGCCCAAGGTGGATAATAATTCGTAATCTTTAGGTCCATTTTTGTTGAACCTCATTTCACTTGCGCTTGAGCCGATAGGAAAAGTTCTTAGAATTAACCAATCTAATACTCTCATTCCTAACATGGATGTTCATGTCCTTCTCTTTTTTAAACCTAGTGTTGACCTCCCTGAAACCCTACAATTTGACATTGACCTCGCACCTGTATGTTGCCCGATTATTTTCCTGTGTGGTTTACATGGCTTCTTTGTGTGTAGGAAAGAAGGCCACAAAAAGGAAGAGTGCCCTATTATTTTGAAGAGGAATGCATTGAATAAAAAAGTTGTTCCTCCTTCGAACCCTAAAAACATGGCAGGCCCAAAGTTACAATCTTCTTCTTCCAAGAACAATGCCACTCCTGAGCCTCCCCCAATCATTCAGATTTCACCCCCCCTGCTTAGAACCAAGACTCAACTACTCTCAAAGCTACACTGGATAGCCTAAAAGGGAAATTTGATTCCCACCTGGAACTCCCAAAAGATAAGTCTAGCATCCTGAAACCCCTCGAAGACATTCCTAATGTTGAAACCCTTGATTTTGGCCTTATTGGTCCTAAGCTAAAACAAAAATAGAGAACAAAGAACACTCAACAACTGGTTGTTGATAAAATCAAAGATAGAGCTCTGAAAAACAAAAGTGACCCTCATCCCAAATAGAAAATCTCCAGTCTTCCTCAAGGGCAAAGGCCTCTAAATAATTTATCTCCTCCCTCTGCTCTCCCTACAGATAGGGTAGACAGACCTCAAGCCTCTCATGTTCATTTCATACCTGATGAGATAACCCTTGCCCCCTATCAGGGTGGTCGAATGGGAGGGAATTCTCCCCCTCCTGTCAATGAAGATAAATTGAATGCCTTCTCCATTGTTGTTATCCCAACACCCCCTCCCCGTCCACCACCACCTGATAGATGGATTTATGTGTCTATTGAGAAGAGGACTGATGAAGGGTCCACCATCCGTGCAGGGAGAAGAGAGTTGGGAGCTGTGTAGAGATAAGACCTTGAGCTTGATGAAGGATAGATTGACATCTCGTATAATGCCCAATAGAAAGGTATCTCAAAAGAGTCATTTGTTTTTGCAGTTGATCTCTCCAAAGGTAACAAAGGGGAGGATCAATCCATAAAAGCATGCTCTTCAGAAATGGGCTTAGTTAAGAAGAAGAAAAAGGGAAGGCCTTCCCTAACCAGTGGGAATCCTAATCTTTCTAAGACCCCCATAGTGGTTATGCCTAAATGCTTTAAAGGATTTAGGAAACCCATGGATACTAAATAATAAACAAGTTCCTATGCTTTTAAATTGTGCATCCTCGAATGTTAGAGGACTAGAAGCCTTTGACAGGAAATATGTGGTCAAGAGACTCCTTAATTCATATAGAGAGTTAGACATTTTTAATGCTTCAAGAGGTCAAAGCAGTAGGGTTTGATCTTGATATTGCCCTTAAATGTATCTAGAAAGATGCAACTGCATTATCTACTAAACACCCTAGGGGAAAGGGTGGGACCTCTATCCCAATTAGCCCCACATGGAAGAATGATGTCCAAATGTGGGGAATCTCACCCTTTAACAGGGTTGTTTGGATTAGAATGAGGGTCCAAGATTTTGAGTTTGGGATTTTCTCAATATATGCTCCAAATGAACACAGTGGTAGGATTGAATTGTGGAGATGGTTAGCTGATTTAGAGACTATCCCTTGGATTGTAGCAGGGGACTTCAACATGGTGGAGAGGGCCCAAGATGAGTTCGGTGGACTTAGGTTTGAATAGAAAGGCAATGAACCCCTCTACTAGTGCAGATTGATTAACAAACTTAACCTATTCGACCCCTTAGCAGGGAAAAAAAATGAATCTAAAGGTATTTGGTATATCTCATCTAATTTTCAAAGAGGGGAGAGAAGGATATACTCCAGATTGGATAGGTTCTACCTTAATAACCTCTAGTTCAGTTGTTAGCCTTATCCTGACAACAATTTTGTGAATGTTCTACCCTTCACCCTATCAGACCACCACCCCATTTATTCTTCCATTCAACTCATTGGGGACCAAGTCCCTGATGCTCCCCATAAACAAGGCTTTTCTCTGAATACTTCCCTCTTAGGAGATGAGGATGTTCAAGCTGCCATCAAGATCATTGCCTGGTATAATGAGAATATTGCACATCATGAGTCAAACATTGACAGATGGAATCAAACCACTGAATCTTGGTAGAATATGCTTACAATAGTTGGGATTAAGAAGGCTAAAGACTCTAGACTTTTAGAGTATAAACTAGTGGAGTCTCTACAAGAGGCGGAAGCTCAGATTCAAGTCAACCCTTCCTCTCAAGAGCTGCTTGAAAATGTTATTACTTGTAGAGATTCCCTCAGAAGGATTCAGATGGTCAAAACTAGAGGGGCTAGGATTAGAGCCAGGATAAAATGGATTAACCTAGGAGATAGAGGCTCCAAGTTCTTCTTTCAAACCCTTAAGAAAAAAGAGTCAAGGCTTAAGATTGCAAGTATCAGAGTTCATGACTCGGTGGTCTCTTCTCAGTAAGAGATTATCAAAGCCTTCTCCTCCTTTTATAAGAACCTATTCCCTTTAGAAGATTTTGACCCCTCCATGGAGGAAGCCAGGGACAAGATCAAATCCCTTATCCCTAAGAAGATAGGAGAGGATGAGGCTAAGTGTTTGAACAAGGAACTTTATGTGGAAGAAGTCAATAACACCATTAATAGAATGGCTAATGATAAAAGCTCTAGGTATAGATAGGCTACCAATTGAGTTTTACAAGACCAACATAAAATGGATTGGGCCTAAACTTCTCCATGTATACAAAGAAGCTATTGAAGTAGGTACTCTTGGCCCAAAATTAAATGTTGGCCTCATTAAGCTCATTCCTAAAGAGGGTGAGATGCTTCTAATAAAAAATTGGAGACCTATTACTCTTATAAATATTGTTTACAAGATCTTAGCCAAAATACTTGTAGTAAGAATAGAAAAAATCCTCCCCTTAGTTATCAATAGCATCCAAACAGGACTCATCAAGGGGAGATACATCCTTGAGAATCTTATCACATGTTGGGAGGCTATGAACTGGTTAAAAGTTTTAGGATAGAACTGTGCCATGCTCCTCATAGATTATGAGAAGGCATATGATAGGATCGAGTGGAGATTCATCATGATGATGTTGGAAGCCTTGGGGTTTCCTCCTTTCTTATGTAGGATGTTATCAACACTCCTCTATGGTGCCATGGCTATAGTTAAAGTCAATGGAGTCAAATCAGAGTTCTTCAGCCTCTCTAGGTCTATCAAGAAAGGATGCCCACTAGCTCCCTCCCTATTTCATATTGCTACAGACTCTTTGCACTACCTCCTTAGATATGATTCCCTTTGCCCTAGAGTGAAAGGTATCTATCTCTCCAATAATCAAGATGTCTCCAATGTCCAGTTTACAGATGACACCTCCATCCTCCTCCTTGAAGAAAATAATATGAGACTATTGATGAACAAGCTTGACCTTTTTTGCAAAGCCTCTGGCACCAAAGTCTAACTAGAAAAATCTGTTATGTTGGGATGGGATCAGAACCCACCTAAATGGTGGGGAACTTTGACTTTTCTTGGGGAGGTCCAGACCATATGGTCAGATATTTGGGTATCCCCTTTTCCATCTCCCCTAATCTCAATCAGATGTGGGAGTGGATCTTTGAGAGGATTAAAAGGAAGCTCACCAAGTGGGATAGTAACCTTCTTTCCTTCCTCGAAAGATTCCAAGTATGCTAAAAGATACTCTCCTCTTATCTAGTTTATTTCTCAAGTGTGGCTATTTAATCAACTCCAGTTCAATTCTATTCAAAAGGTTATTAGAGATTTCCTTTGGACAGATAGAAGAGGGAATAAAAGATTGCATGTAGTTTCCTAGGAGTGGTGTTCAAGAGACAGATCTTGGGGAGGTCTAAGGCTCAAGGACCTGAAGTCACAAGGAATAGCCTTGGCTATCAAGTGGATAGCTAAAGAATGGGAGGGATAAGAGCCATGGAAAGTACTAGTGAGAAACAATCTTTAATTGTCTCACTGTAGCAGACCAAAAGGTTGGCAAAAACTTTTCTTTGCTGACACCCTCACTATTGATGCTAATGTAGTTTTTCATGGATCCAGTGTTTTCAAAAGTATTTGGAAGGCCTAGAAATATGTTAAGGGTTTCCTAATCAATAAGGGGCCATTTGAGAATAATGGGAATTTAAGTAGGCACAAATCCATTTGGTGGAACCTTAAACATGGAGATAAAATGCTAGCACAACTACGAGGTTGTTCAGCAAATAAGTGGACTGGAATAGGTATTGCAACCTTTGGAGATATCATCCAGCAAGGTATGTTTCCCTCATGAGAGTGGTGTGAATCCCAACTCAATATACCCAGAACCTAATGGAGAACCTAGTCTGTCCTCAAAGATGCCTTTAACTCCCTGGGTCCAATTAGAGGATTTTTCAC
Source organism: Chamaecyparis obtusa (assembly GCA_027943335.1). Classification (NCBI taxonomy): domain Eukaryota; kingdom Viridiplantae; phylum Streptophyta; class Pinopsida; order Cupressales; family Cupressaceae; genus Chamaecyparis; species Chamaecyparis obtusa. The sequence goes on along the minus strand of BSBK01013842.1, from coordinate 15,061 downwards.
TAAATCCTATTGTAGCTTCCAATTTTTTTGGCTTGACAATACCCCCCTCCACCTGTGTAAGTCTAATTACTTTTACAAGCTGCTAACTAATAATCATGACATCTTTTCCCATGTAAAGCATTAATGGGGCTTGGAAATCTAGGACTCAAAATGGATGAAATAATTTAGACTGTTGTGGACCAGACTAGTAGAACCTAAGGTCTCTTGCTTTCTTTGGAAACTGATCCTACACAAGTTGTCATTTAACAAACCTGGGGGAGAACCAAATATCTACTTTGTGTGTGAATAGTCTGAGTCTGTCACCCATGTTTTCTTTGAGTGTTTGTTTGCCTCTGAAATCTGGAACATGTTTGGACTATCCTATAAGACCCACTTTGATGCTTTGAATATAATCTCTAGTACTATTAACTGCAACAAATTCTGTAACTCATTTTGGTCTTTGCTTTCTTCTATTATTTTATGATTCATTTGGAAGGCTTAGAATAATGATGTACTTGCAGGTAAGAATAGGAACCTTACTGAGTCTTGCAAGAGACTCATATATTTTGAAATTTCCATGCAGGTCACAATGATCATAAAGATGAAGGAGAACAAGTTCTTGTAGGTGCTGAAGATAAAGATGAGTTCAAGATCACCCTTGCAGAGATCATCCAACAGCTGAAGCATGAAAATCAATGAAGAGAGATGAGGACCATAGGTGATAGAGACTTCAAATTCATTGGTTACAACTCAGTTTCCCCGGACACTAATGCTAAAGAGGAAGAAGAAGGAGACAGCCCCTCCTGAACTCTCTGGTGTCTCTTTTATATAGCAAGATACTTTATTAAGATAGTAATGTAATAGAAGCTGATTGTAACACTCAGTAGTAATGAGAACTTTTGTAATACTTTAAGAACTCAGTGCCGCTTTTTTTTGTACTAAACAGTTTATAAATTATATGCAATAGAAAAAAAAAATTAATAAATATAAATTTTAAAATAGATACATACATATCATTTTTTGGGCATGAAACAGTAATTAAACATACCATTATTGTTGTCTTTACCAAGATTCAAACCCTTCTTAAACTATTAAGATCACAACTTTTATGTCTTTATTGAATAATTAAACTACTAATTTTGAACTAATTACATAAATACAATAAAAAAATCCTTCATCATTTCCATTGATGTATGTCTTATCTAAATAATCTCAACATCAATACTTAAAAATATTATTAAATACGCAAACATAGGTATCTAAAATAAAAAAATTTAATGTAGAAATTGCTAGATGAATCTCTATTATTAAACTAAACTAGCAATCACACCTTAGTGTGCAATGGGTACACCGTATCATTATGGAATATATTTAGGGAATTTATATCTACCATCATGAACAACCTAACAATCTATACCTTATGCCATTACATATTCTATTAGCATTTTTTTAAAGCTTCTAAAACCTTTGCAATATATCCATTTTGTGAATATCTAACAATTATTATATTCTATTAGGTGACATCTTTGTTAGAATTTTGTCAAATAGTTGATGTGCCTTGTCTATAATTCCAGATCAATAAAATTCAACTTTAATGAACGGGAGAAAAACAAAAACCCATTTTCGATAATAATTTTTCAAAAATCAATGTGTTGAAAGGTTGAGAACACATCTAATCACTTTCTCACAATTACAAGCAACTGGGATCCTTACCAACAAACAGACTTGTCATTCACAACCAAATAAAGAACAAAGCTTAAATTACCAAACAAGTAATAAATTTTCAATTAAAATTCCCCCTTATCTATATCTCTTTCTATCTCTTCCTCTCTATGTATCTCTTTCTATCTCCCTAGATCTCTTTCTAACTTTACCTCTCAATCTATCACTATCCTTAGTCTATTTTTCTCCCATTCTCTCACTCTATATTTATCTGTATCTCTATCTTCCTCTGCCCCCTTCATATCTAGACACATCTCCATCCATCACTCCCTTCTTATCTCTCTCTCTCTCTCTCTCTCTCTCTCTCTCTCTCTCTCTCTCTCTCTCTCTCTCTCTCTCTCTCTCTCTCTCTCTCTCTCTCTCTCTCTCTCTCTCTCTCTCTCTCTCTCTCTCTCTCTCACGTGCGTGCGCGCGCGCACACACACACACACACACACGCGCGCGCGCGCACGTGCGCAAGTGCTCACATGTGCGTGCACATTATCTCTCCTCTCTCCCTCTTTCTTCCCATCTCGCTCTATATCTCTCTCTCTCCATCTCTATCCCATTATCTGTCATCTCTCCTCCTATATATCTCTTTCTATTTGGAAACAAGAATTTCATAAATCCATTATCTAAGATAAGAAATGGATATAGCATATGAACTATTGATATTACTTTATTAGCTTAAGTTGACATATAAGGGAAGTTTCAAGGAAAGTTAATAAATCCTTTATCTATATACGATGGTTGGGGATAAATTATTATTCATTCTTAACTACTAAATTAATACATAAATTCAAAAAATTGATTCTTGTTGATCCAATCGAGTCCCCTATTTTGATAGGCGGGCAACAAAGCAAGAGTTGCAAGAGATCAGGGTGGTGGATTGACAAATGGATGGTTGTAGATGAGCTCTGGGCCACCAATTTTTTCAACGGGATAGTTGGAAATGTAGATGTCGTGGAGAAAGGAAATGTTGTTCAGTGGTGTAGTGTTTGAATCTTTGATGAACCCAATCCCAATTTACAGTTTGAGGTTGTTGTCAACAAGTTTTTGGATGGAGATGACGTGCTTCTATGAATTGGAGATGACATTTTTTCGGTGACATGTAAAGTGAGCTGGTGTAAAGTGGGCAGGTCGAGGATAGGCAGGATGGACGACCAACGAGCTCAAAATGGTAGTCATTGGGCTCTCCACAGATTGCAACTGTCCATCGTCCAAAACAGGCCGAGGCTTTCCAAAATGGAAACGCCTACAACGTAATTAATTTTATTTTATTAGAAAATTGTAAGTTCTTATTTTATAATTTATAATTTTTTAATTTTTTAAATATTATATTAATCTTTATATCATAAAATATTTATATTTTATAAAAAGTATAATATAAATATATCTAATGTAATATATCATAATTACTTTAATACAATATAAAAATAATAATTGAAGTAAAAAATACACAAAAATTGTAAATTACATAAAATAAAAAAATATAGTACATATGACGGTAAAAATATATTATTCACATGTACCTTGCAATCCTAAACAAATATTTCTGAGAAATCACATAAATTCTTATAAAGATCACATAACCATACAGTAGTTTTTATGCAAGATCATTGAATATTATTAAAGAAATAAATTATTAAATTAATATTTAATATCTATTAACTCTAAAATTAAAAAAATGGAGAATATAAACTAAGAATATATTTTCACATCTATTTGAAAGAGAAAAAAATAAGAAAGAATATAACTCCATTACATTAGTGTTGAATTTTTTTTCATCAAGAATTTAATATTTATCTAAAAAGTTCATGTCTTATATCATCTTTATTTGAATTTGAATTTTAAAAAATGTATATTATTATTTTTTATTTGGTTTTCTATCATCTAATTCAAGTTAATATTTTTTTATATATCTTTAGATTAAATATTTTAATGAAAGTTTCCTTCTATAAAAGAAGATTCTTATCAAATCATAGTAACAAAATTACATTAGAAATATGATTTACTAATCTACATGTTTTCTCATAACAAACCCTCCCACAGTCCCACTCGCGTCCCCACCCCTCCCCACCTCTCCCTATTGAATAGGTAGGGCTCCAGTTCTCAAATAAAATACAGACAAATTGAGAGGATCCCAAAGAAAGTATACCCTGGTCCACGAGAACAGGCTGGGAATACGCTGGCAGTTAATCATTGTCAAGGTGATTTTTCACGTCAAATGACAGGAGTGCATGTATGCCAACTAACGCCAATTTTACACCAGTGAAAATAGTTTTTACCCTACCGTGAGAATTACCAAGACAAGACGGTTTTGGGAAATTTCTATGGAAGTCGAGAGAAAGGAAGACGTCACAGTCTATGCTACTCTTCAGGGTTTCACAGTCAATCAAGAATGGTATACCAAAGCAATCAAGAATGGGAGAATGAAAACTGACATATTTTCGACAGACTGCAAGAATTTTTTTTGTTTTATCAACACCAATCTAATAAAGTTCCAAAAAATTTATCATATACACGAGAATATATAGAAAAAAAATTCCTCACGTGGAATTGAAAATGATGCGCTGGTGAGTAGGGTTTGAAATCCTACGAATAGGGAGTGGCCAGACAATTAGTTGTGAGAAATAGGGAGAAGTCTTTAAAACAGTCAGTAGCTGGAAGACTTGACTAACAAACATTCTATTAATTTCCAACAAACATTACCCGGCGGCAGAAACAAAAAACCAGTGTGACACATTCTCGGTAGAGTGTTGTCTTTTGCCTTGTCAAATCTTTTGCACTGTTGACATCTTTTCAACAACATCGTAGGTGTCTCCTCGTAAACAAGGAAAACAAAATATGGTACACGAAAATGATCAGATTGTCTGTAGGACGATGGACGGCCACGAAGCTCCCAATGGTAGTCATTGGCTCTCCACCACTTGCAACTGGCCTCTTTCAAAATGAAAATGCCTACGGCGTAAATATCTTTACGACCTCAAAATGTCAGAATATAATAAGAGGAAGGTGATATTGGCACATAAGTCAAAGTACTGAACCATTCTAAGAAAAAATTTCTTATTTAAATAGTACCAACATGGAGAAAGGCAAAGGTGCATTGTAAGAGATAAAAAAATGGATTTGTATTACTGTTCAATAGTGTTAATCCATAAGAAGAAACTAACTTTGCATAACTAGATACATTGAATCTGATTTTTTCCCTTTATAACTGTTGACAGGTTTTTATATTATTCAATGAAATTGAATTGTAATTCTAAAACAAACAGACAAATAAAACTAATAGGCTAATGTTATCAGGTTTGTACAATTCATGCTAGTATCACTGAGTTATACTGAGTTTGATCGTGTGTCTATTGAATGTGATCCACCATATAAAATTATATATTATCCATAATAAACTTCTACTTGGGAAACTCTCTCCCGGAGCTAGAAATTAGAGAAGGAAATTCATTAAAAAGAGCTTTGGCAAAAATCCATGAAACCCTTAATTACATATCAACACCAATATCCATTGAATCAAACATTTTTAGGACAATATTTCACAAAGGGGATGAACAGCTACTATAGAGCAATAGTAAATGCTCTACAAAGGCAGGGAGTTCTTGGTAACAATCTTCACTCCTGTACTATAATTTTCTATACCCAAAATCACTGAACAAGAATATGTGGTTAGCTCAGGGAACTAAGCTGGTTGCTGTAAGATTATTCCAGGGGATATAATCATCTCCTCCATTATTCCCTGCCAATACACGGTGTTGAAAATCAGATCGCGCTATGTAAGAGTCTCTCATATCCTCAGCAGTCCTTAGAAGACAAGAGAAGAATCTACAAACTAAAAGAGAAAACTGTCTGATCATTAATGGTATGTTTCTGGTTGAGGAAGGAATGTATTCAGCTAAAGAACACAACACATCTAAAATACCCATCATCTTCCCTATTATTTTCAAATCCTTGATCTCTATTTCTTATTCTACAAATACAAAATCTAGTGCCTAATTTATTCTAATTGGGAGACTTAAGAGTCAAACAACTCAAACATTAATCAAAACTAAACATTGATTTTAAACCTGAAAAATGTTAAAAAATTACCCACAGGTTTTCACACACAAAGGGCAGTGATTGAATATTATGAATTGACTATGAAACAAGATTGATTCTGGATTTAGCTTTTTGTTATCTCTCTATGTAATCTGTCATTCTCAAAGTATAGCTATTTCTAGATGCACGGTCCCACAAATTGATGAAAATGAATGAGTTTCAGGATACGTGGAGGTAGATTGCCTATTTACTATGGCTTCCTATAGAAATTTGTCAGTACTTTTTAATATAATAATAGGGTTACATTTTCGAATATAGGTTTTTAATCCTTCTAGAAAAAATTAGATTCAGTAAAATTAAAATAATAAAAATAGATTTGTTTTATCTAATAATTGATGTAATTAAGTTTTATTATTGTTTTTTTATATAAGATTTATTTATTAAAATTTATGTGTGAATATATATTCATTGTTTTCTAGGGAGATATTAATTTGATGTATGAATTATTTTGATGGATGATCATAAGAAGAGTTTCTCTACTTAACCCATGTGTTATCTTAATAAATGGTAAAATCTTTCATGCTAAAACATATTTTTATCTTTTACATCAACCATTTATCTCATTCAAGATTAAACATAATCATTACATAAATAGTATAACATATTCTCCTTAACGACCTCATTACAACTAAAAATACTAAGATTTGATTTTAGATTAATATATTTTTACCCAACTTCCTATCTTTTTGACCCAAAGCCCACCCCTACCACTCATTAACCTATATTACCTGAGAAAAATATGTTTTTGATTGTAGGAAAAAACAAGTTTTAAAGGGGAACCCAAAACCCCATACAAGTATAGAAAAAAAGATATAACGATAAGCATACTAGAAAGAGAAAACAGGACTGGGACCCAGTCCACCAGAACCAAAACTAGCAGAAAAAAACCTCAAACTAGACACCAGCAAAAGATCGAAAACCTGGGAACACCAAAAAAGGACAGCACCAAGAACCAAGAAAACTAAGAAAACTCCTTACGAGTTTCATCCACTTCCTTCTTCGCCTCAGAGATCTTTTTTATGGCAGCATTGAAGTCGGAAAGCTTCTAGATTATATCTTGGATCTTTCTCCTTTTAGCCAACCAGGTATGTTTACCCAAGCCTTCCTCTCCCATATCCTCATTATCCTCCTTAGGTTTCTTGCTACGGGAGCTACCATCCAGCTCCGCTTTGATGGTCAAAAAAAATCCATGGCAGAACCCATGAACATGTTATTATCCCGCATATGTTTTTTCATGGCATTCTCCAGCGTATCCATTGTAACTTGCAAATCCTACACCTTCTTGTCCCTATCATTATCCTTGTTTCCATCCAATGTATTCGAACCATACTCCAACCTTTCCTACAGGCAGTCAACCTTAGAAGAAATAGAATGACATTTTAAATTCAAATTTTTTATTTCTTGAAAGACCCATTTCAACAAACAAAATGAGTACATAGAAGCTACCTTTGCAGTCTAGAGAACCCCAAAGGGAGGGTCAATTGTCATCCATATCTTCTTTGAGAAGTTGGACATTCCGTTCTTGGATATCAACAATTTTTTTCGAAGGGGATGTTCCGAGAAGAGGCAGGGACATTGAATTTATTCGTAGCAGGGGAATCCTTCTTTGCATCAAGGACATCCTTTAGCATGTCCGAATAGACCTCCATGATAACCTCCAGCTTAGGGGAGATGGACATGTCATGTTCTTCAGAACTGTCATATTCTACCAAGATGGGGACCTGTTGGCCACCAACATCCTCCTCTTTCTTGTTATCAACATTGTTATTCTTGATCCTAGAGGTATTCTCCACTTCCATAGTTCCAACAGCCTCCTCCTCCATGTTCTCATAGTCCCCTAAGGCCGTATTCAACACTGAAGTCAAAGCATCACTACCCTCCTCATTCGAGGTAGCCATATCCACATAACCATCAGCACTAATACCAGCATCCTTTTCATTTTTTCATTTTTTCCCAGAAGGATTCTCCTCTTTAATAATCATCTCCCTAATACGTTTCTTAGCCAAGAAAGAGGTTTTGGGTGAAGAAATGAAAGGGCTGGAGATGGATTTCTTCTTAATGTGATCCACAATGAGGAGAATAAGCCCCTCATGTAGGATGAGTTTCTTTTCTTTCCTTCTACACTCAGAAATACTGAGGTAGAGGGACTGAAGGATATAAAAAGGCAAGGAAACCTAATCTTGTGACGAAAGTGATAGAGCAACATAAAGTGTTAAGAGTGGGAGTGTTTATACCTACCATCCAAGGTAACATATTCCATGATCGCCGTCATGACCATCGCCTAGATTTCCTTGAAAGGAACAACATCATAGCAGCCACTGGAATCTTTCACCAAACTCTGAGCTTCGACCTTGCATTTGGGAAAATGTCAGATGGCCTTTTGTGAAATTATCTTATCTCTGTAAAATTTGATGCCCTTGAGGCTCAACCCAAACACCTCAGCAATGAGATCTTTTGTAATGTTCACAGTGAGACTAGCGATAGTAACCACCCCATCTTTCCATGACTTAGCAAACACTTTCATAGCACTATCTTTAAACCCATGCATCTGTTCCATATAGGTAGTAAGGCCACCCTTTCTAAGAATTTCCCAGACCTCCAACATGTTTTTCCATTTAACACAGTCCTTCGGTTCCTTTCAATTTAGCCTGCCACCCATGATATCGAAGAGAGAAATAATAGTAACACAAGCTAAGAAAAGCCAACTGTTGAAATAAGAGGCAAATTTATAATAAACAGAGATTAACTCGTGTTTGCAGTCAATAATCTTAGGAAATGCACCACTTTTTGTAATCATATTAACCTGTTTCGCTAAAATGTGTCTAGAAGTATCATCATAATTTCTTGAGATACTCCCAATCCACCCTTTTTCTTTGAGACCTGTCAAAATCCAACTTGGCTTTCATATCAATGGTGAGATTGCTACATCTGTGTCATGTCATGATGTCCTTAGCTTTAACTTCAAAGTTGGCAAACTCATCAGTAGTACTATTCACTTCCTAGTAAGCATGGGAAATAATGACATGCTTAAAAGACTTAATAATTATCTGGGCTTCCTCGATTATCACCTTAATGGAGCATGATGGTTTTGTAATGTTATTGATGAACCTTAATATATTCATCGAATCTCCTTCAATCCACACATTCTGAGCCATCTCTTTCTTAATAATTTTAAGAGTTTGTAGGAGAGCCATGACTTTTGCAACATGATTGGTTTGCACCCCAATGGGCATAGCCCCGATAGCAAGGCAATTCTCCATGTCATCTCTTATGAGCCCACCACAACCTTCTGTGCCTTGGTTTCCCTTCTTAGGACCATTGAAGTTTATTTTAATCCATCCTGATGGGGGAGAGAGCCAGATGACATTGATGCAGGGGCATCCAAGGTAAAGGTAGGGCATTATGTGTCCCCGGTGAAACTACATGGAGTGTTTTTATTTTGGCCAGTGTTACTTTATTGCAACCTTGACCAATGGTCTTGGTCATTGAAGGAAGCTCAATCACTAAGGGAACTTGGCAGTCTCTAGCACTCGGTGAAATGCTTACTCAGTCATGCCTGTTGTGCTCGGTCGAAACTAGTGCTTGACAATGCCTAGCATGCTCGGTAATTTTATTGTCGCTCGGTAGTTCTGGCTTACCAACTAGACTTCTGTGTGATTTATTGAGCCGACTCGGTGAATTTATTGTTGTAGCCATTGTTATGGGCTGACATGCAGAATTAAATGTTTGTATACATTTGTAAGCCAACTTGTATGGCATTTAATTATTTGTTTTGGAGAGTTAAGGGTTTCATCTTGCTGACTTGTGGCTGATGATTAGTATTTAAGGAGTGCTTGGGTAGATGTTTAGGGACAATTGATGGAGTTTGGGAGATTAGGACTTAGACAACAAAATAGATCTAAAAGTCCAATGTGAAGTTTGAGAGCGTAGTTGTGGAAAATTTCTTGATGATCTTGCAGATCGGATTGTAATCTGATAGTTGTTTGTAGTAGAGCTAGGGGTTTGCATACTTGGGAACAAGGAGATTTCTTGGAGGCTTGTGAGCTCAAGTTCAGATCTACCTTAGGGTTTCCATCATCTTCTGATTGTCTTTAGAGCTGAACTAGCTGAGATTATATTGGATCTAGTTGTGGATCTTGTAGAATTATTTTTTGATTGTAATTGGCCCTAACTCAGAATGCCTTACAGTCGGGCATGTTAATGAAAATTAGTGTTGAACAATTACTTTGTGTTGCATTGTTGACTAATCCACTATGTAATTCTATTGGCTAGAAGGTTTGGACTGCCCTTCATTGGATCCACCTACCTTGACCTGCATCAGGGGGTATAAAGGGAAAAAAATTATTCCTGTTGGAGAGAGGTTTGACCTTGTTGAAGTAGAAGGTTGACTTAGCAAGGCTGATCTTGTGAAGTTGATCTTACTGACGAAAATATTGTGTGTAATCTGGATTGTAGATCTGAAGCAATGAACTTATGAAATTGTGCCCTAGTTGTTTGCGAGATTGCAAGTTGAGATCTAACTTGTTGCAACTTGGAAATTGTCACAAGGTGGTCGGTGAGGGTTTGTTGCAGAGGGTTTCTCTTATCTTTAAGGATGCCTCCAAGAAGATTGGACCCTAGAGTTATTTCATATCTTTGTGATATTGTTGAATCCTAGATCACAGAGAAAGTGAAATCAGATTTCAGATCCGAGATGGAATTGATGAAAAATGATATGGTCACCAAGATCATGAGAACTATTACTGGTATACCTTAGAATGTTGGTACCGAGGATAGCTATGAAAAAGCTATTGAAGGATTTGAAACTGCTAGATCTAGTGGTGATGATGGGAGGAACAGATCTGGTGAAGATAGAACTGCTCAGTTGCCTCAATCTGCTACTCAGTTTAGTAATTACCGAATGGAAGTTTCTACTTTCTATGGTACTTTGAAGCCCAATAATCTGATTGATTGGATTGGTGAACTTGAAGAATTCTTTGAGCTAGAAGAAATTGAACATCTCTTTGGGTGAAATTAGCACAAACAAAGTTTAAAGGACATGCTTCTCTTTGGTGGAAGGAACTATAGAGAGACCGAGAAGATGAAGGTGAAACAAAGATCAATCGGTGGAGATTGATGGTGAATAAGTTGAAAGCTAAGTTCATACCAGATGATTATGAGCTTGACTTGTTTAAGAAGTTGCAAAATCTAAAATAGAAGGATTTGTCTGTTGAAGATTATATAGAGGAATTCTACAAACTTACTATTTGGTATGTTGAAGCTTGATTCTATTGAAGATGCTTATCAGTATGCTCTAAAGGAAGAAGATAAGTTGAAGAGGAAAACAACCTAGTAACTTCCAAGGGAAAGAAAAGATTGATCACTTGGTGAAGGATAAATCGACTGATGTAGAAGATGAACAGAAACCTGTGGAACCAAAGAAGAAGATAGGTAGAATTATCTTTAAGGATACTTGCTATAACTATGGAGTGGAAGGACACTGTTATTTTGAGTGTACATAGAAGAAGGTTGACTGATGAACTACTTTGATGAATGAGAATATTCAGAATGAACTTGAATCAGAGAACTTGCTGCTTCTATGAACATTGCTCGGTACAAAGGATGAACCTTGTCAGAGGAGTAACTTGTTTAGGACTTGATGCAAGACTGAAGGTAAACTCTGTGATGTTATTGTTGATAGTGGTAGTACTGATAACCTTGTTGCTAAGGACCTCATTTAGAAACTTGGTTTGAAGAGAATGAAGCATCCTTGTCCTTATAGGCTTGGCTGGTTACAAGATGTTCATGCTTTGGAAGTTAGAGAACAATGCTTCATTGATGTTCAGATTGGCTAGTACAAGGATCTTGTGTTATGTGACATTGTGAAGATGAATAGTTGTGATATATTGCTTGGTAGACCTTGGCAATATGATTGCAGAGCTATTTATGACTATGTCCAAAATGTGTTTACTGTTGAGAAGAATGACATGAAGTTTTCACTGATTCCTTTGATGGATAAAAAACTTGGTAGGAGAAGCCTAAGTATTGATAGCTGAGTTGAGATTGTGGATCCTGAGAAAATGAATGATCAGTATGGTAAAATGACCTGTACATTGTTAAGAAAAGATTTGAAGAGATAGAGGAAACTGAAGTGGAAGAATTTGCAAGCATAAAAGGTGGACTTGTATGTGAAGAACGAGTTCAGGATTTATGTGTTGAATACTGAAAGATGTTCTCACATATGAACATCTTTTGGAACCTGGGGTGTCTGATGCAAGGGCATCCAAGGTTAAGGCAGGGCATTCTATGTTCTTGGTGAAAATACATGGAGTGTTTGTATTTTGGCCGGTGTTACTCGATTGTAGCCTTGACTGACGATCTCGGTCATTGAAGGAAGCTCAGTCACTAAGGGAACTTGGTAGTCTCTGGCACTTGGTGAAATGGTTACTTGGTCATGCCTATGGTGCTCAGTTGACACTAGTGATTTTACTGTCGCTCGGTAGTTCTAGCTTACCGAATGGAGTTTTGTGTGATTTGTTGAGCCGACTTGGTGAATTTATTGTTGGTAGCCATTGTTATGGGTCGACATGCAGAATTAAATGTTTGTATACATTTGTAAGCTGACTTGTATGGCATTTAATTATTTGTTTTGGAGAGTTAAGGGTTTCATCTTCCTGACTTGTGGCTGATGATTAGTATTTAAGGAGTGCTTGGGTAGATGTGTAGGGACAACTGATAGAGTTTGGGAGATCGGGACTTAGAAAATAGAATAGATCTGATGTCTGAGGTGAAGCTTGAGAGCGGAGTTGTGGAAAAGTTATTGATGATCTTGCAGATCGGATTGTAATTTGATAGTTGTTTGTAGTAGAGCTAGGGGTTTGCATACTTGGGAACAAGGAGATTGCTTGGAGGCTTGCGAACTCAAGTTTAGATCTACCTCAGGGTTTCAATCAGCTTCTAATTATCTTTAGAGCTGAACTAGTTGAGATTATATTGGATCTTGTTGTGGATCTTGTAGAATTGTTTTCTGATTGTAATTGGCCCTAACATGGAAGGCCTTACAGCTGGGCATGTTAATGAAAATCAGTGTTGAACAATTACTTTTTGTTGTATTGTTGAGTTATCCGCTATGTAATTATGTTGGCTACAAGGTTTGGACTGTCCTTCATTGGATCCACCTACCTTGACTGCATTGGCATTCTCCCATTGAGTTGGGGTTTTATCGATGGGCCAACACTAGAAACATCAATATTGAAGTCCAGCATCAAACTAGTGAATGAGTTGTAGTTCTCCCTGAGACTTCTCTTAATATTTTCAACAATCACCATAGGTGGGAGTTCATTATTCATAAATAATTTTCCTTTGTGTTCTCTCCATAATCTCTATATAACGTGAGGTGCAATGAGATTCCACAACTGCTGATCCATGGGGACCTCCACTTTTCTCCATTGCGTAAAGAAATTCTCCATATTGTTAGGAAAAAACCAGTTAATCTTCCAGCACTGTAACAAAAGTCACCAAACCTCCCAAGCAAAGTTGTAATCAATGGTGAGATGGAAGACCAACTCTTCCACTTCCTTACAAAGAAAACATCTATTACTCAAAATCATACCACATTTCTAGAGGTTGTCTATAGTAAGGATTTTATTCTGCAAAACCAGCCAAAAAAAAAGTTAATTTTAGGAATTAATATTTTGTCCCACACCTAAGCCCAAAAAGGGAGAGGATCTGGCTACTTCAAAAAGAGCTTAGAGCTCGAGACCATAGTGAAGATGCCAGAAGGAAGATACCCCAAATCAGCTCATCTTCTCTAGATGACTTAACCTTCTAGATCATCAGGTCCAGCATCAAAGGCTTAAGTGTTGTATCCACTAAGGAGAGGTGAATCCACAAACCATTCCTCTAGTAATCCCTGGCCCTAGGCCCAAATTTCTAAATACATTAATTAATGAAAGGTTGAAAGATAGAGACAGAGCTAAGAGGACAATCTTTGAGCGAACAATCATCCCAGAACATGATTCTTCGGCCATTGCCAAGATACCATTTAGCCCCTTTAAAGGCCATCTCCTTACCATTCTGGATATAGCTCCAAATGAAAGATCCCTGCACTTTAAAATCCATTTTCCAAAACTTAGAGATGTGGGAAAAGCAAAAGAGATACTTTTAATGGATAATTTCATTCCATTCTCTCTTTTCCCCAAAAATCCTCCAAGTCTATTTGGCCAGGAGCACCATATTGGTCACTCTTAGAGGGGGAATACCTACCCCCCCCCCCCCCCCACACTTTTTAGGAGTACAAACCTTGTCCCAAGCCATAGAGCCAGTCTCTTTTTTTCTTCCACTCTAGTCCACAAAAAGTTTCTCTAAATTTTTTTAATAATATCTGCATGTTTACCAGGAATTTTAAAAAGACTAAGGGCGTAGATGGGGAGGCTCTATAGAGAGGTCTTAAAAAGATGAGGTTTACCTGCTCGACTAAGCAAAGCACCTTTCCAACTAGCAAGCTTCTTGTTAAATCTATCCACAAGACCAGCCCAAAAAGAATCAAGAGGTTCCAGACCTAGAGGGAGGCCTAAATAAGTAGAAGGAAAGATATCAATTCTACACCAAATGATTCTAGCTATTCCATTCTACCTATCCACAGGAGTATTGATAAAAAATAAAGAGCTCTTATCTGTGTTGACAGTTTGAACGGAGCCTAAGGAATAAATGGAAAGAGCCTGTTTGATAACCCTAGCCTCCTAGATAGATGAAAACCCCATGACAATAGTGTCGTCCATGAATTTTTCATGAGAACAAGGTCTAGAAGTCGAAGATGGGGAGAGACCTTTGAAAGAACCACTAGAGACTAGATGCTAGAGATAATGCCCTACACATTTGGCCATGATAGAAAATAGGATAGGAGATAGAGGATCTCTTTGCCGAAGCCCCCTGGAAGGTTTAAAAATCTAGAGGGGGATCTATTAACCATAATAGCAGTTGTAGAAGTACTGATGAGCTGGAAGATCAATTTAAGGAAATTGTCACTGAAACCAAAGGATCTCAACACCTTGATCAGAAAATCCTAGTCCACCTGATCATAAGCCTTCGAAAGATCAAGTTGCAAAAGAAAGCTAGAATTAAGAGAAACCTAACTGGAGTGAATCACCTCATGAACCTTTATAATCGAATCACCTGAGAAAAATATGTTACTCTTCCTATCCCTATTACATAGTGATATGAGGAATTAAGTAAAGGTAAGGATGAACTTATTTGAAGAGAAGGGTAGTTGCTTACTATTGTAGTTCTACTTTCT